>JAGWEN010001812.1:0-10952 GCA_018703685.1 Orius laevigatus | reverse complement strand
CCAGATACCTAGCATGCCCCCATAAAGGACACCAAGTGTACCCAGTACTGTAAGCCCAAAGTACCCAGTAAAGGATATCCAGCGTACCTCGTCCGCGTACTCCGTACCGTAAAATCAGCGTACCCAAAACGATTCAAATTTTGTTTTCAAGCTTACACTCTCTGCGATGAGTAGGGCCCTTTTACCCTGTGGGCATAGACAGTATAGCCAACCGTCATCGAAATTCTCAGGCACGTCTACCAACCAAACCGACAACATAAGCCATTGCCCGTAATTAAATTCTCGCTCCTCCTCCCCATCGATATCACGATTTCGTTCCAAAACTTCCAACCTTTTCCTAAAAACGTCAGAAATCAATAAAAAGCCATCAATTTAGGCATTTTGAAACCGTTTTTGATCTTCTAAAAATCGTTTCCGCTTTTCTTCTTGGTTCAATTTTGACTTCCGCTGCTTATATTGGTCATATCGAGGGTGGATAAGCGAAACGTCATCATCTTCCAATGTTATGCTTGTCGACGTCGTCAAACCTTCGATCAATTCCTCAACTTCCATTTTTTGAGCTAAAAAACCGTTTAATACATCACTGAGCCATAATATTTTGTGTAATTTCGTAATTTTTCTTGGCGGGGCGGAATGCTGCCGCTTTCCTTGATACTACGTACCTAAAATATGGAGTAATTAGTCCTAAAACATCCTAAAATTCGTTAAAGTTTGATATTGTTTTGAAAAAGGTTACATTCGGTTGCTGTTGCAAAACAGTGATGCCACCACAGCAAAAATTAAGTTGGAAAATTTTGTGTCTTAAGTTGGCAACACTTATTGGTGCCACGGTTGCCTGGATCGGTGGGTTTTCTTTCTAAATTGGGCTACTTTAAAAACGGCAATTTTCGCGAATAGGGCAACTTTAGATTGTCAAAAATTGCCAGGTTGGGAAAATTGGGCTACTTTACATTGAATAAGTTGCCTGGTTGGGCAACTTCTCGCAAATTGGACAACTTTGAGGTCCAAAATTGACATGTTGGGCAATTTAAATCATTTTTTTAATTATTCCTAGTCATCGATGTATATAATTTACCGGTAAGGTAACTTATATACATCAAAAATACCCTTGGAGGTTAAAGGCTGTACGATGACCAAAATGACGTCACAGACTGGGCTCTAGTGACGTCACTGCTGGGGGATAAGAGGGCATAAAGAGACAAGTGAAGAAAAACTTTCTTTTTGAGAAATCTAAAAAGAAAATGTTCTTTCAAGTATCCTTTAATTAAAAGATGTACAATTTATCAAAATGATCCAATGACATCACAAAGATGTCCTTCCAATCCGTCCCTGTCGGTCATTATAGTGACGTCAGCTTCGCCATTCGTTAGGAATACAATGGGGTCGTCTCTCCTCGGAACTGGCTCCTCGCATTTAAATTGCGAATTCACCTGAATCCGACGTTGGTAGCAATAATATTGACGTTTTATTATTCCTTCTCCCATTACGTGATAAATCTAAAAAAAAAAAATATATATATATATATATAATATATATACCCCGAGGTGGTTCAACAACCCTGTGAGTGACCCCACTACGTCACCGCCACTACTGACGTCATCGCCAACTATATATACTTACCGCTCTCAATATATCGTGATCGCATACTATATTGATTTCTCCCTTTTCCGGATGTTTAATAACCCATCTTTTGAACATATAGCGATCTTTTCCTTTCGGTATGGCGATCTTAAATTTGGGATTGTTCCTGCTCAGCGTATGGGTGATCAGAGGCTTGGGAGGTTCGGTGCTCCTAAACGCGCATGTCGCCCTATGATTGCCCGAAATGCTCTCAACGGTAACTTTCAGGTTAGGACCATCAGAGAGATAACCCAAACTTTCCAAATGACGCGTCGTACACCAAGATTCCGGAATACGGTTATTTTCTTCCATCGTCATCTTAAAAGGGTCGCATGGGAAAATCTGAAAAAGCCATTAGCGAATGGAAAATACGTCAACTTACTCCATTATATGACATCCTGTTATTATATTCGGAGCAGAAAACGTAAACTTTGTGATTTTTGGCCACATTGATGTTCCACGTGAAAATTTTTTTGCGGCTGTTCCCGTCAAAGGAGATTTCTTTCGTCTCTCCTGGTTTTAGGGTCAGATTTATCGGTGACATTTTCTGGACGCCGGTGCGGTCTAAAGGTTTCCTGTAGTATGGTGGAGCGTGGGGGGTGTTTGGTGACGTATTTGGCATAAATGTGAACGTGCAGTGGACCTCGGGCCATCCTTTCGAGTCGGAAAAGACGCGAATTGTGGCCTTTTTGATGTTCTTACGTCTGTAATCTCTGCTCGTGCAGAACATTTCTTCGTTGTCGGTTGTGACGACAACGCGGGTGAGGGTGCAAAATGCATTTTCTGTGTCTCGGAATCTGCAGAACATGCTGAAAGGTTTACCTTTGGGATCTTGGATGGAATAGATGTCTTCTTGGAACTCGTTTCGTCGTGGAGAATTGATTGCGCTTGGGATTGTTAGATTTACTGTAGGAGCAAACGGTTCGGTGGTGCGTACGACGCAGCGGAAGAGGCCTATCCCGACAGTGAAGTTGTACTGCAATGACATTTTCAATTGTGTCTTGTTAGTGGTGAAGAAGACTTCGTTGAGCCAATAGTTGCCGCAGGCGGTTTTCGTGTTGACGTCGTCGGTGAACGTGATTCTGAACTGGCTGCAAGGGTTGACCTGAAAAAAAGGTTAGAAGGTGTTCGCTCGGAAAATGGTATACGGACGAAGTCGTTGGCGGAGCGGAGGTCGTAGCAGTTGACGAGGATTTCGTGACCTTGTTTGCCTATGAAGGTGTAGTCGCCGTAGCCTCTCGGCCAGGAGTCTTTGTAGCCTTCTTTGACGACTTCTGGTTCGCCGGGTTTTAGGATAATCGCGTTGGAAGGTATGGTTGGCTTCTGAGTTGGCTTTGGAGTTGGCTTCGGAGTTGGCCGGAGTTGGCTTCGGAGTTGGCTTCGGAGTTGGCTTCGGAGTTGGCTTCGGAGTTGGCTTTGGAGTTGGCTTAGGAGTTGGCTTCGGAGTTGCCTTCGGAGTTGGCTTCGGAGTGTGCTTCGGAGTTGGCTTCGGAGTTGCCTTCGGAGTTGGCTTCGGAGTTGCCTTCGGAGTTTGCTTCGGAGTGGCCTTCGGAGTTGCCTGGGTGGGTTTTGGCTTCGGAGTTGCCTGGGTGGGTTTCGGCTTCGGAGTTGCCTGGGTGGGTTTCGGCTTCGGAGTTGCCTGGGTGGGTTTCGGCTTCGGAGTTGCCTGGGTGGGTTTCGGCTTCGGAGTTGCCTGGGTGGGTTCGGCTTCGGAGTTGGCTGGGTGGGTTTTGGCTTCGGAGTTGCCTGGGTGGGTTTCGGCTTCGGAGTTGCCTGGGGGTTTCGGCTTCGAGTTGCCTGGGTGGGTTTCGGCTTCGGAGTTGTCTGGGTGGGTTTTGGCTTCGGAGTTGCCTGGGTTGGTTTTGGCTTCGGAGTTGTCTGGGTGGGTTTTGGCTTCGGAGTTGCCTTCGTTGGTTTTGGAGTTGCCTTCGTTGGTTTTGGAGTTGCCTTCGTTGGTTTTGGAGTTGCCTTCGTTGGTTTTGGAGTTGCCTTCGTTGGTTTTGGAGTTGCCTTCGTTGGTTTTGGAGTTGCCTTCGTTGGTTTTGGAGTTGCCTTCGTTGGTTTTGGCTTCGGAGTTGCCTTAGTCGGGCTTGGCTTCGGAGTTGCTTTAGGAGTTGCCTTCGTCGGGTTTGGCTTAGGGGTTGCCTGTTTGACAGCTTTCGCTTGCCAACTGATGGAGTTGCCCTTCGAGCTACGAAATCGAACTTCTAGCTCCTTTCCGGCCGAAATGTAGGAAACCTCCCGACAAACTTTATCCCCACAAATTCTCTTCTCTGTCCCCTTTTTCTTATCCATCACCACCATCTCAACACTCTCGCAGTCCTTCTCCTAAAAAAAATCCATCACCATTAGGTTAGTTCAACGACAGTTTAGTAGATGGCAGCACTAATTCGCCAGATTGTGACCACCGATATCTCCTGAACGGATGGACCGATTTTAACCCCGGAAAGCTCGTTAGAAGTAAAATTTTATAAACTTTCTTTTTGTACTTAATAGTCAAGTCCCTAAAACCTATAGTTTGGGAGCTAGAAGTCAAAAACTCAAAAACATCTAGATTTGGGGCGTTTTTCAATGACTTTTCTGCTTTTTGGTCTTCAGACTTAAATATCTCGAAAACGGTTCGATTTAGGGTGTCAGACCACTTAATTTTTCTGAAAGGATTTTAAAAGAGCTTTCCAAATTGGGGTCTGTTGTGAGAATCGGACGAGCCGTTCTTGAGATATCGCAGTGTAAAATTACACACATGATTTTTCTGATTTATGTTCTTTACAGTCAAATATCTCAAAAACTGTTGGATTTAGGGTGTCAAACCACTTAATATTTTTGAAAGGCCTTAAAAAGAGCTTTCCAAATTAGGGTCTGTTTTGAAAATCGGTCGAGCCGTTCTTGAGATATCGCAGTTTAAAATTACACACATGATTTTTCTGATTTTTGGTCTTTACAGTAAAATATCTCGAAAACGGTTGGATTTAGGGTATCGGACCACTTAATTTTTTCAAAAGGTCTTCAAAAGAGCTTTCAAAATTGGGTCTGTTTTGAAAATCGATTGAGCTGTTATTGAGATTTCGCAGTTTTAAGTAACACACATGACTTTTCTGCTTATTGGTCTTTACAGTCAAATATCTCGAAAACGGTTGGATTTAGGGTATCAAACCACTTAATGTTTTTGAAAGGCCTTAAAAAGAGCTTTCCAAATTCGGGTCTGTTTTGAAAATCGGTCCAGCCGTTCTTGAGATATGGCAGTTTGAAATTTTCAACCACTAACCTTAATTTTCCATGTTTTACACGAGATGTCGACCACGTAGCCGGAATCCGCGACGAAAGCGTATGTCTCAACAGGCACGCTGACGTCACCAGGAGTCCAAAAGACGAAATCGTTTCCACCCTCACTGAGGCTCATCCTCAAATCCCCCCGCACACAAACAATCACACAAAATATCAAAAGTCCTATCATTTCCATTAAAAAACTGAAATAAATTTTTATTTTATTTTATTTTATAGAGATCTTCTTTTCAAAATTTAGTTTCGGAAAATTTCGATTTTGAACACCGTAATCCGAAACTAAACAAATTCCCGGAGCTAATTTTTTAAACCATTTTTTGCAAATTTCAACAACTGAGAATTATTTTCAAGTACGTTTTTGAGGACTAAGGAGTAATTTGAGATACTTTTTATATTAGGTAACTTTTGTAGCTCTTTAAATGAGCTTTCCAACGGTATTAGTAACGTCAAAATCGGTCAAAAATTGTGGATTTTACGGACGTTTGAAGAAACGGAAAATCAAGATGTTTTAGGATGACGTAGTTTATCAAGAAAAGAACCTTTTAAGACTGATTTTGAACCTTTTTGGATAAGAAGAGACCCTTTACTGTTAGATTTTGACATGAAAAGACCCTTTTTAGCCTGATTTTGAACCTTTTTGGATAAGAAAATACCCTTTTTGGCCTTATTTAAACCTTTTTCACAATTTAAATTATCGACAAAATCGACGGATTGCGGAAAATGTCGATTCTGAGCATGTCGAAAATAGTCAAAACCAAGGACCTCGTGGCTTATTTTGGATTTTTCTCGAAAACGGCTTCTCGGAGAAGAAAACTTAATAAAATAAAAGTTGTAGAGAATCAATTTTCCTTCAAGATAAGGTTTCAGAGGTCAAAATTAAAAATCCCGTTTTTCGTCGGCTCGTAGCTCAGATACGTTTGGTCCTACAAAAAATTTATTTAGTTCAAAATTGTAGGAAATTGAATAAGCTTTAATTTTGTACTTAGTATTTTTTCGTCTACGACCTACGGTTTTCGAGATATAAGCGAAAAACCGAAAAAAAAAATTGCCTTTAAACCTTAAATTGATAAGAAAATTTCTCTTTCGTAACGAACGGTTGGTCAACCTGGCGATCCGAAACGTCAACACTTGATTGACGAAGTGGAAAAACGGATTTTTTTTTTAAAAAAAGAGAAATTATTCACTTTAATCCCTAAATTCGCTCATTTCCCTTTTGTCAGTCGAGATGAAAGCGTCTTGGGCGTTTCCGATCATGATTCTCGTCAGTGACGTAGTCGCCAGTGTTACCAACTGCGAGGAAGGAAAAATTGGAGATTTCTGCACGTTGGATGATAAAGGTGAATCGAAAATTCAAACAATAATGTTTTTCGAGCGTCTATATTCTAAAATGATGGAATTATCGTTTACCAACTCCTTTTCCAATGCCATATCAATCTGCAGTGTTGCCAACGTAAGATATTTCAGTGAAATAGTTGAATAAAATAATAAAATAATGAACAAAATTATACAAAGTAACGAAATCGACGTTTAAAAATCAAAAGGTCCTTTTCCAATGCCATTTAAATCTGCAGTGTTGCCAACTTTTCAATAAACTGAATCAGGTTTGTTGGTTTTTGAAGGTCTAAAGTGATGGATTCCACCAAACCCTAATGATATTTCAATCTTCAGTGTTGCCAACTTACACAATTTACACTATTTCAACAAAATTAATTAAAAAATTGGTTTTTAAAGGTGTAAAGTGATGGAATCTAGGTTGAAAGGTCCAGTATATCGATCTGCAGTGTTGCCAAACTAAATATTTAAAAAGAACAATCACAGCAGAGTTGCCAACATCCATCCCAAGATCGACAAAGGGGCGTAACTTAAGGGATATTTTGTCTGAGCTTTCATGTTGGCACCACTGCCTATCAGATTCTCATCTGTCCGGACGCAAATGAGATTTCCAGTCGAGGTTTTGACGCCTCAATTCTACTCAAGGAAGATGGGAGTTTAAAAATCGATTTTTTTTTATTATTTCTTAATTAAAATGGGTGGTGGTAAAATGTTTAAACTTTCTTTAATTTATTTTTTGGCGGTAAACGCGGCTTTTTGCTTGCCGCAGCCGGAGGACCCACTCGAAAAGCCAAGTAAGTGACAAATAATCGAAAATTTTAATTTATTTCAGTTATTTTGACGATTTTTGAAAGATGCTTTATAAATGAAAGAGCCCTGAAAATTTCAAGTCGATCGGTCCAAACTGAGTTTTCAGAAAAGATGATTTTAGTCATTTTGAGAGTTTTTTCGAGTTCCACTGGACGTTTCGGACTCTTTTGGACAGGTTATGACCGGCAAAGTCTGATATGAAGGAGCCCTGAAAATTTCAAGTCGATCGGTCCACAGTGGGCTCACTGTTTAGACTACATACTTAACGGTTTTTGATAATTTTAGATCTTTTAGACGATTTTTGAACGATTTAGACAGTTTTTGACGCTTTTAGAAGTTTTAGGAGGGTTTTTTGACTGTTTTAGAGCATTTTCGCACCATTTTAGGACGTTTTTTTGAAGTTAATTGCAAATTGGGATTCTTTGTTGAGCATAATATGGCAACAATGCAATCCGACAAAGTTTGGCTTTTGGCAGTGTTGCCATTTTGGAGGATTTTTCGCGAATTGGGATACTTTGTTGGGCATAATGTGGTAATAAAGATGATATTTTGACAGTGTTGCCAGTTTGCTGGGCTTATAAAAAATGGGATACTTTGTTGGGCCTAAGCCCTAATGTGGCAACAATGCAATCCCACAAAGTTTGGCTTTTGGCAGTGTTGCCATTTTGAAGGATTTATAGAGAATTGTGATACTTTGTTGGGCCTAATCTGGCAACAATGTAATCCTGCAAAGTTTGGATTTTGACTTTGTTGGCATTTTGAAGGATTTATTGCAAATTGGGATACTTTGTTGGGCCTAATCTGGCAACAATGTAATCCTGCAAAGTTTGGATTTTGACTTTGTTGGCGTTTTGAAGGATTTATTGAGAATTGTGTTACTTTGTTGGGCATAATCTGGCAACGTTGCAATCCTACAAAGTTTGACTTTGTTGGCATTTTGAGGGATTTATTGAGAATTGGGCTACTTTGTTGGGCCTAATCTGGCAACAATGAAATCCCACAAAGTTTGGCTTTTGACATTCCGTGCCATTTTGGGGGATTTATTGCTAATTGGGAATCTTTGTTGGGCTTAATCTGGCAACAATGTAATCCTGCAAAGTTTGGATTTTGACTTTGTTGGCGTTTTGAAGGATTTATTGAGAATTGTGTTACTTTGTTGGGCATAATCTATCAACATTGCAATCCTACAAAGTTTGACTTTGTTGGCATTTTGAGGGATTTATTGAGAATTGGGGTACTTTGTTGGGCCTAATCTGGCAACGTTGCAATCCTACAAAGTTTGACTTTGTTGGCATTTTGAGGGATTTATTGAGAATTGGGCTACTTTGTTGGGCCTAATCTGGCAACAATGAAATCCCATAAAGTTTAGCTTTTGACATTCCGTGCCATTTTGGGGGATTTATTGCTAATTGGGAATCTTTGTTGGGCTTAATCTGGCAACAATGTAATCCTGCAAAGTTTGGATTTTGATTTTGTTGGCGTTTTTAAGGATTGATTGAGAATTGGGCTATTTTGTTGGGCATAATCTGGCAACATTGCAATCCTACAAAGTTTGACTTTGTTGGCATTTTGAGGGATTTATTAAGAATTGGGCTACTTTGTTGGGCCTAATCTGGCAACAATGAAATCCCACAAAGTTTTCTTTTGGCTTTTTTGCCATTTATGGGGATTTATTGCAAGTTTAGGATTCTTTGTTGGGCCTGATCTGGCAACAATGTAATCCTGCAAAGTTTTGATTTTGATTTTGTTGGCGTTTTGAAGGATTGATTGAGAATTGGGCTACTTTGTTGGGCATAATCTGGCAACGTTGCAATCCTGCAAAGTTTGGATTTTGACTTTGTTGGCATTTTGTGGGATTTATTGAGAATTGGGCTACTTTGTTGGGCCTAATCTGGCAACAATGCAATCCCACAAAGTTTTCTTTTGACTTTGTTGCCATTTTGGGGGATTTATTGCAAATTGGGATTCTTTGTTGGGCCTAATCTGGCAACAATGTAATCCTGCAAAGTTTGGATTTTGACTTTGTTGGCATTTTGAGGGATTTATTGAGAATCGGGCTACTTTGTTGGGCCTAATCTGGCAACAATGCAATCCCACAAAGTTTTCTTTTGGCTTTGTTGCCATTTATGGGGATTTATTGCAAGTTTGGGATTCTTTGTTGGGCCTGATCTGGCAACAATGTAATCCTGAAAAGTTTAGATTTTGAGTTTTCTGGAGTTTTGAAGGATTTATTGAGAATCGGGCTACTTTGTTGGGCCTAATCTGGCAACACTGCAATCCCACAAAGTTTGGCTTTCTGCGGTGTTACTATTTTGGAGGATTTATCGCGAATTGGCTACTTTGTTGCATCTTTGTTGGGCCCAATCTGGCAACATCGCAATAATTCCTAAACAGTGTTGCCAACCTATCATTTATTCGAAAGGGGAAAATAATTGTGCTTAGTTGAAAGCTTCGATTTTCATTCTCAGAAGAGATCGACATCTCAGATTTCGGTTTATAAATAGAAACCGTTTCATTCTCTTTTTCCGGGTTAAAAAGCATAAAAATTTTTTTTTTTTTAAATGAAAAAGTTTTGAAAAAATTAAAATAGAAAAATGAAAAAGCGGCGTCTGTTATCGCGTTTAACCTTTAGTGAACTCCCCATCTCTTATTTTTTATCATCCGTCAACTTCCTTTTTCCTCAATAAAAACGCCCTCCGGATTCTCTCATTTGGCCCCGGATTTTCGCTATTTTTAAACACATAGTATTCAATATTATTATGGTTTCGCATGGTAAACTATCTTCTAAATACGACTGAGATAATTAAATTACCCTACGACCTATAGTCCAGTCGCCAGAGCAAAAAAAAAAGGGGGGTCTTCTGGAAGAAATTGGGGACTTAACGACACTTTTACAGTTTGTTCGGGGCTATGGTGGGATGACTTTCTTAAGTTTTCGAACTCGAGAAACCTGTGCTACCCTCAGGAGGGGCGAAAAACCAAGCTGATTTTCGGTTTTTTGCCTATAAGTCCTAAACTAAGCGTTTTATGACAAAACACACTCTATTCAATATTGTAGGGCATACAATTTTCAACAATTTTTAACTTAATAAATTTTCCCGTAACCTTACTGCTTATCGAGATACGCCCTATCAAAGTTTGAGAATTTCAAAAAAGAGTCAAATTTCGCTATCGTTTATGGTTTGGAAGTGGTAAGGCTTTGAACTTTGAAAAATTTCCAATATTTTCACATTGTGTCATACATTTAGTGGTGCTACGGGAGAACGCTGAGTCCTAGCAAGTCCGGATTAGTCTCATTTTAAAGGTAATTTAATTGCTAAGGACGGATACTAAGAGTCAAATTTCGCTATCTTTTGTGGTTTGGAAGCAGTCAGCGATTTAATGAAACGAGAAATTCGCGATTAGACAAAGTAATTATGTTTTTGATGACCATTTCGAAACCATAAAAGATACCGAAATTCGACTGTTAGTATTCATCCTTAGTAATTAAATTACCTTTAAAATGAGACTAATCCGGACTTGCTGGGACTGGCGTTCTCCCGTAAAGCTTACTAAAGTGGAAATCAAACCACCGTCAGCCTGACGCTGGCAGTCTGCCAGCCCTTCTCAACCACTTTCAAATGGCTGACGATGATTTTAGGTATTTTACGTCTTCTTATGTCAAATATGAGCCAAAAATTAGTATTTAAAATACCATCTGTCAGAGGGCCTAAACCATCTGTTTTTTGAAATTCTCAAACTTTGATAGGGCGTATCTCGATAAGCAGTAAGGTTACGGGAAAATTTATTAAGTTAAAAATTGTTGGAAATTGTATGCCCTACAATATTGAATAGAGTGTCTTTTGTCATAAAAGGCTTAGTTTAGGACTTATAGGCAAAAAACTGAAAATCAGCTTGGTTTTTCGCCC
>JAGWEN010001811.1:0-11062 GCA_018703685.1 Orius laevigatus | reverse complement strand
AACAACACAAAGTACCAAAACGCTAGACTAGTCGATTTCAGCGTTAACGAACTCATAAATTCTATTAGTAAAAGCCCTAAATACCGAATTCATGGTCCGTCAGTACAAATTACTCAAGTTATCGTGCGAATATATACATATATATATATAATATATATAGTGCTTAAGTTCGGGGTATCACAAGGGAGGCAGAAAAGTCACGAAAATAAAAGAAAAACTCACAAAAATGAAATATTTCGGCCCATCGGGCCTTCCCTCGGTCAGAAGAGGACAAACTGAATCCAGCCGTGCGTCGTTGGATGATACGGCTGATAGCACGTGCGCGCTTTTGTAGGTTAGCGCATGACGTCACGGTTGGGTATTGTCTCATGTGGGAGAGGTTATGTAAAAAGGTGGTAATAATAATATATATAATCTGGGATGTGAAAATAAATACTATACATAATACAAAAATAAATATAAAATAAAATAAATAATAAATAAAAAATAAAAAATAAACTACCTCACATCAAAAATAAAAAATAAAAATATCATAAAAATAAAAATAACAAAATTAAAAATAAATAAAAATAAATAAAAATAATATAAAAAAATAAATAAAAAATAAATAAATAATATAAATAATATAATAATAATAATAATAAAAAAATAAATAAATAATAAATAAATAAAATAATAATAATTAAAAAAAAATAAATAAATAAAAACAAAAATAAATAAAAATAAAATTAAAAAAAAATAAATAATTTTCTTTTTTAAAATCAAAATCTTTTCTCATTATCATTTTCTTATGTTTAACCCTGGAGGGGTGTGAGCCTGGAGGAACCAAATGTAAGTGAGCTCGTCTGATTCTATAACTGAGTCTGGGGTGCCGAGGGAAGTTTTTGATTATAATTATGCGATATGTTTGATCGAATGTGGCGGATTGGATCATGGCTTAAGGCGTGACTGCTGCTGGACAATTACTCTTTATTTTTGATGTTTTCTATGGTTATTGGACTCTTAGATTAAATGCGGTGGTGGCTTTACCAACATAAAAACTATTGCATTTGGGCAGGTTAGGATGTATATCACTCGGGGGGTTTGACAGGAGAGTGAAGCGGATATTAATGTGTTGTGTTGAGGGGACTGGTAAAGGAGGTGCTTGGGAGAGTAGTGGACATAGTTTGCAACGGGGTTTATTGCATGGGAAGGAGCCTGGGGTCGGTGGTATGGTGGGGGGTTTGGTTTTGACCAGAATGTTTTTAAGGTTGGATGGCGGCGGTAGGTTATGGTGGGTGCCAGTCGGAAGAGATTTTAGTGGATGCGTGAGTGGTGATAGATTGGTGAGAGGTCTTTTAGGAGTTTTCGGATTTGTCCGATCCTGGATAAAAGCAGGTTATAAGAGATGGGGGTCTCGGGTGGAGTTTTTTTGTTGTTGGGGTTGGAATGCAGGGAGAATTTTCTTGGATAGGAGGTGTTGTGGGTAGTTACTGTTAGAGAGGTTTTTGCTTAGTGTGTCTAAATGAGGTTTTGAGGGTGGGTGGGTCATTACAAAGGCGGTGGTATCGTGTAGAGAGAGAATAAGGGATCGACTTGCAAACGTGAGGGGGATCGGCAGCTATCATAATTGAGATACTGAGGTGTTCGAGAGGGTTTGTGGTAAACGGAGGTCAGGATAGAGTCATTAGATACTGTGATTAAGACATCAAGGAACGGTATGGACGATGCTGAGGTTTCACATGTGAAGGCAACTGGGCTTGTGCTGTACAATTTGCTGAGGAATTGGTCGAGGCTGGGGGAGTCATGGGTCCAGATGAAGAAAATATCATCAATAAAGCGAACCCAAAGGAGAGGTTTAATGGGGGATTGGTTTAGGAAGGATTGCTCCAAGAGGGCCATGAAGAGTTGGCGTAAGATGGCGCCATTTAGTGCCCATGGCCGTCCCTTGGAGCTGGAGGAAGAATTCGCCCTCAAATGTAAAATAATTCGCTCGAGTACGAACTTAGAGAGTGACAGAAGGAAATCAGTGGTGGGTTTGTGTGGTAATGGTCTCTGTGATAGGAAATGCTGGAGGGAATGGAGGCCTGCGGAGTGTGGGATATTCGAGTAAAGGGGGGGGGGGGGGGGGGGGGGGGGGGGGGGGGGGGGGGGGGGGGGGGGGGGGGGGGGGGGGGGGGGGGGAGGGGGGGGGGGGGGGGGGGGGGGGGGGGGGGGGGGGGGGAGGGGGGCGGGGGGGGGGGGGGGGGGGGGGGGGGGGGGGGGGGGGGGGGGGGGGTGGGGGGGGGGGGGGGGGGGGGGGGGGGAGGGGGGGGGGGGGGGGGGGGGGGGGGGGGGGGGGGGGGGGGGGGGGGGGGGGGGGGGGTGGGGGGGGGGGGGGGGGGGGGGGTGGGGGGGGGGGGGGGGGGGGGGGGGGGGGGGGGGGTGGGGGGGGGGGGGGGGGGGGGGGGGGGGGGGGGGGGGGGGGGGGGGGGGGGGGGGGGGGTGGGGGGGGGGGGGGGGGGGGGTGGGGGGGGGTGGGGGGGGGGGGGGGGGGGGGGGGGGGGGGGGGGGGGGGGGGGGGGGGGGGGGGGGGGGGGGGGGGGGGGGGGGGGGGGGGGGGGGGGGTGGGGGGGGGGGGGGGGGGGGGGGGGGGGGGGGGGGGGGGGGGTGGGGGGGGGGGGGGGGGGGGGGGGGGGGGGGGGGGGGGGGGGGGGGGGGGGGGGGGGGGGGGGGGGGGGGGGGGGGGGGGGGGGGGGGTGGGGGGGGGGGGGGGGGGGGGGGGGGGAGGGGGGGGGGGGGGGGGGGGGGGGGGGGGGGGGGGGGGGGGGGGGGGGGGGGGGGGGGGTGGGGGGGGGGGGGGGGGGGGGCAGTGACATCCAGAGTGACTAAGATGGGGGAGGATCCAGGAGGTATTTGTACATTTTTTAATCTTTCGACGAAATCAAAAGAATCACGTATGTAGGAAGGTTGGGCGGTAACAATGGGTTGAAGATGGGAGTCTATGAATGCTGATATCCTTTCAGTGAGAGAGTTAATGGAAGAGACTATTGGGCGTCCGGGTGGGGTGAGTAGAAATTTTTTGTGTATTTTGGTAGCATGTAAAAAGCAGCTGGTCTCGGATTTTCAGGCAGAAAAAGATCAGTGTCTATGGGGTCGAGATTTTCTTTGGGGCAGTATTTTTTAAGGAATTTTTTGATGTCTTTGGTGTAGCTATCGGTGGGGTCTTCTTCGAGGGTTTTGTACTGGGTGGTGTCTCTAAGCTGGCGGTAGGCTTCTTCTAAATATGCATTTTTGTCAAGGATTACGGTTTTGCCGCCTTTATCTGCTGGGAGGATGATTATAGTATTATCTTTTTTCAAATTATTGAGGGCATTTTCTTGTTGTTTAGTGAGGTTTTTCTGTGTGTTGGGTATGTCCTCGAAGAAGTTGGGAGAGGATAATTCGGACAGGATTTGATTGATGTAGACTTCAACAGGGTGGTTCTGATCTTCTTTTGGTGGTAGCTTTTTGGCAGGGCCTTTGAATTTTGTAAGTGAGGATGGTTGGTTGGAGTTGGTGCTTCGGTTCAGATTATCATTGTTTTGGTTTTCTGGTTTGTCCCAAAAGACTTTCCACCTGAGGTGGGTACAAAATCTTATGGTGTCATTTATGATTTGGAAGGTGTTGATGTGTGGTGTGGGGGAGAAAGAGAGTCCTTTTTCAAGGATGCTTATTTCTGTTGCATTTAGTTTTCTGTTTGATAGGTTGTAGATGCTGGAGGTGGGGTCTAGGTATGGGGCATGTTGATTTTCAGGATTTAGAGGTGGGTTTTCGAGTGGTCTGACTGCATTAGGGGTTGGAGGGGGTTCAGTTTGCAAGGGCAGAGGGCTGACGGATGGATTATAAATTACCTCAGAGGTGGGTGTTATATTATGTGTTAGCATGTCATTTTGTTGGAATGGGGACATGATAGTGGAGATCATGTTTGGATCATTGTTTTGGTCATCGTTCGGATCTAGGTCAGCTTGCTTGACAGAAGGATTGTTAGGGGGGTTTTTTGGTCGAGAGGTATTCTCATTAATGGCTGTGGTATGATTATTATTGAGGGGGTCGATTGGCGGGTGGGACAGGGTGTGATTAAGGAGAGGATTGTTCTGGAGGGGGATATGGAGCCCTTTTGGAAGTAGGATTTGTATAGGTTGGATAGCTTTTTTAAATGTTTTTCACGGTATTTGGCTTTGGAGCTGTTGGCAGCTTTTAGAAGAGGAAGTACTAGTTTTTGGAAGTCATTTGGTTTTAAGCTTAGGGATAGGATTTTATAGAACGTTTTCAATTTTAGGATGTGATCTAAAAGTATGTGACTGTAATGGGAAAGGACAATGAGGGTTAGGTTTTTGGAGTTTGCAAACTGGAAATCATGTAAAACTGGGTGGAGAGAGGGGTGGATGGATTTGTGAATTTATTTTGTTTTATTTTTATTATTATTAGTTTTTCCTTATATACTCCGGACTAAACTCATTTTGTTTTTGTTTTCGTTTGGTTATTATTACTCTCTTATGTTTCCCTATCTGAGCCATGGACCCCTCTGTTAAGTGGCTATCCTCGCTCCGTTTTCATTCACTAAAAGTCGCGCAATACTCCTCCCATGTCGAATTCCTTTCCTCCTGTGTATCCGTTGGGATTGTTCCCAACGGTTTTATTCAAACTGTTCCCATACATGCCACCCACCCCTCTCTCCACCCAGTTTTACATGATTTCCAGTTTGCAAACTCCAAAAACCTAACCCTCATTGTCCTTTCCCATTACAGTCACATACTTTTAGATCACATCCTAAAATTGAAAACGTTCTATAAAATCCTATCCCTAAGCTTAAAACCAAATGACTTCCAAAAACTAGTACTTCCTCTTCTAAAAGCTGCCAACAGCTCCAAAGCCAAATACCGTGAAAAACATTTAAAAAAGCTATCCAACCTATACAAATCCTACTTCCAAAAAGGGCTCCATATCCCCCTCCAGAACAATCCTCTCCTTAATCACACCCTGTCCCACCCGCCAATCGACCCCCTCAATAATAATCATACCACAGCCATTAATGAGAATACCTCTCGACCAAAAAACCCCCCTAACAATCCTTCTGTCAAGCAAGCTGACCTAGATCCGAACGATGACCAAAACAATGATCCAAACATGATCTCCACTATCATGTCCCCATTCCAACAAAATGACATGCTAACACATAATATAACACCCACCTCTGAGGTAATTTATAATCCATCCGTCAGCCCTCTGCCCTTGCAAACTGAACCCCCTCCAACCCCTAATGCAGTCAGACCACTCGAAAACCCACCTCTAAATCCTGAAAATCAACATGCCCCATACCTAGACCCCACCTCCAGCATCTACAACCTATCAAACAGAAAACTAAATGCAACAGAAATAAGCATCCTTGAAAAAGGACTCTCTTTCTCCCCCACACCACACATCAACACCTTCCAAATCATAAATGACACCATAAGATTTTGTACCCACCTCAGGTGGAAAGTCTTTTGGGACAAACCAGAAAACCAAAACAATGATAATCTGAACCGAAGCACCAACTCCAACCAACCATCCTCACTTACAAAATTCAAAGGCCCTGCCAAAAAGCTACCACCAAAAGAAGATCAGAACCACCCTGTTGAAGTCTACATCAATCAAATCCTGTCCGAATTATCCTCTCCCAACTTCTTCGAGGACATACCCAACACACAGAAAAACCTCACTAAACAACAAGAAAATGCCCTCAATAATTTGAAAAAAGATAATACTATAATCATCCTCCCAGCAGATAAAGGCGGCAAAACCGTAATCCTTGACAAAAATGCATATTTAGAAGAAGCCTACCGCCAGCTTAGAGACACCACCCAGTACAAAACCCTCGAAGAAGACCCCACCGATAGCTACACCAAAGACATCAAAAAATTCCTTAAAAAATACTGCCCCAAAGAAAATCTCGACCCCATAGACACTGATCTTTTTCTGCCTGAAAATCCGAGACCAGCTGCTTTTTACATGCTACCAAAAATACACAAAAAATTTCTACTCACCCCACCCGGACGCCCAATAGTCTCTTCCATTAACTCTCTCACTGAAAGGATATCAGCATTCATAGACTCCCATCTTCAACCCATTGTTACCGCCCAACCTTCCTACATACGTGATTCTTTTGATTTCGTCGAAAGATTAAAAAATGTACAAATACCTCCTGGATCCTCCCCCATCTTAGTCACTCTGGATGTCACTGCCCTTTACTCGAATATCCCACACTCCGCAGGCCTCCATTCCCTCCAGCATTTCCTATCACAGAGACCATTACCACACAAACCCACCACTGATTTCCTTCTGTCACTCTCTAAGTTCGTACTCGAGCGGAATTATTTTACATTTGAGGGCGAATTCTTCCTCCAGCTCCAAGGGACGGCCATGGGCACTAAAATGGCGCCATCTTACGCCAACCTCTTCATGGCCCTCTTGGAGCAATCCTTCCTAAACCAATCCCCCATTAAACCTCTCCTATGGGTTCGCTTTATTGATGATATTTTCTTCATCTGGACCCATGACTCCCCCAGCCTCGACCAATTCCTCAGCAAATTGTACAGCACAAGCCCAGTTGCCTTCACATGTGAAACCTCAGCATCGTCCATACCGTTCCTTGATGTCTTAATCACAGTATCTAATGACTCTATCCTGACCTCCGTTTACCACAAACCCTCTCGAACACCTCAGTATCTCAATTATGATAGCTGCCATCCCCCTCACGTTTTCAAGTCGATCCCTTATTCTCTCTCTACACGATACCACCGCCTTTGTAATGACCCACCCACCCTCAAAACCCATTTAGACACACTAAGCAAAAACCTCTCTAACAGTAACTACCCACAACACCTCCTATCCAAGAAAATTCTCCCTGCAAATAAAAAATTCCAACCCCAACAACAAAAAAACTCCACCCCGAGACCCCCATCTCTTATAACCTGCTTTTATCCAGGATCGGACAAAATCCGAAAACTCCTAAAAGACCTCTCACCAATCATCACCACTCACCCATCCACTAAAAATCTCTTTCCGACTGCACCCACCATAACCTACCGCCGCCCATCCAACCTTAAAAACATTCTGGTCAAAACCAAACCCCCCACCATACCACCGACCCCAGGCTCCTTCCCATGCAATAAACCCCGTTGCAAACTATGTCCACTACTCTCCCCAAGCACCTCCTTTACCAGTCCCCTCAACAACAACACCATTAATATCCGCTTCCACTCCTCCTGTCAAACCCCCCGAGTGATATACATCCTAACCTGCACCAAATGCAATAGTTTTTATGTTGGTAAAGCCACCACCGCATTTAATCTAAGAGTCAATAACCATAGAAAATCAGTCAAAAATAAAGAGTATTGTCCAGCAGCAGTTCACGCCTTAAGCCATGATCCATCCGCCACATTCGATCAAACATATCGCATAATTATAATCAAAAACTTCCCTCCCGGCACCCCAGACTCAGTTATAGAATCAGACGAGCTCACTTACATTTGGTTCCTCCAGGCTCACACCCCTCCAGGGTTAAACATAAGAAAATGATAATGAGAAAAGAATTTTGATTTTTAAAAAAAGAAAATTATTTTATTTTTTTTTTAATTTTATTTTTATTTATTTTTGTTTTTATTTATTTATTTTTTTTTAATTATTATTTATTTATTTATTTATTTATTTTATTTTTTTATTATTATTATTATTTATTATTTATTTATTTATTTTTTATTTATTTTTTTTATTTATTTTATTTATTTTATTTATTTTTATTTTTATTTTATTTTATTTTTTATTTTTATTTTATTTATTTTATTTTTATTTTTATTTATTTATTTATTTTTTTATTTTTTTTTATTATTTATTTATTTTCCATCCCAGATTATATATATTATTATTACCACCTTTTTACCCTAACCTCTCCCACATGAGACAATACCCAACCGTGACGTCATGCGCTAACCCTACAAAAGCGCGCACGTGCTTATCAGCTCGTATCATCCAACGACGCCGGCTGGATTCAGTTTGTCCTCTTCTGACCGAGGAAGGCCCGATGGGCCGAAATATTTCATTTTTGTGAGTTTTTCTTTTATTTTCGTGACTTTTCTCCTCCCTTGTGATACCCCGAACTTAAGCACTATTAAACCAGAGTGGTTGTTTCTAATTCAAAGTGAAAATTATAATATATATATATATATATATATATATATATATATATATATATATATACATACATATATATATATATAAACTTTTGAGTTGATGGTGGTCCAGGGGGTCTGAAATGAAAACCTATCACAAAAATTTTTGAATCTGAGACTACTGCCCCCATTGCAATAGGTAGATTTTCTGAAAGAAATCTACCTAATATATAACAATTGTGGAGAACTAGATACCTGATACGGGGTTGAAGACAGCGGTTTTTCATCTTTTTTCAAAAACTCTGTCAAGTGTGGCGGTCAGGATAGCTTCCTCGCTCATTCTGCCTAATTAGAGCAGCTTGAGTCTTGCGTGAAACTAAAGAATTTCGTGAACTCGATAAATACATAATTAGAACAACTGAAATGTAAAAAAATTGAAAAGAAGATCGCTTGTATTCAGGCAAAGATCTTTCGGATCTGAATGAAACTTTTAATAAGATCATTCGAGGGGGGAGGAGTAAGCACAAGAGAGTTTATTTATTACAAGAAATAACTAAGAAATACATTATTAAGATACAGGAAATACTGCAAGATACAAGAAATTTAACGAGGGATTAAGCCACCATTTTTTCCCTTAATTTTAGCCCTCTCTCTGTGTACCTGTACAGGCTCACACAGGAAGAGCCATTGAGAAGATTAATAAAGCATTGCTCTAAAAGTAAGGGGTAACCAAGACACACCTTTCGGATTTCTGCTAGTTTGGTACAAAGCGCCAAAACTCTTCGATTAAGGTCTTAATATCCTGGACAATTGAACTCAAAACTAAGCTCAGAGAAGCTCGCCAATCCATTCAAATCCGAAGCCCAACCTACATTCTTTTCAGCACAGACAAGAGCAATTATTTTTCGATATCTATCTGGTCCCATTTCTGAAATTTTAGTCATGTATTTGAAAAAGAGCTTAAAGGTGTAAATGTGGACTAGTTCTGAAGATGTCTCTAGTGTCCAAAATGGATGGTGTAGTATTTTCTTAAGAAAAAATCTAAATGTCCTCCACAGCCTCGTAAGATAAGCAGCCCCATACCTGTGCAGCGTAACAGATTACTGATCGAATCACGAATCTAAAAAGACTCATCTGCGACTATGATATCTTATCGTTTTTGAACGTCTTGGACCAAATGACATAGCTTGCTTAGCCGCAGCAGATTTTTTTACAAAATGACTGGTCATTGACAATATGACAACACCTAAATACTTATACTCATTAATCACTTCAATAGGCTGCCCATTCAAAATCCATTTCTCATTTCATGCCATTTTGCCACCATTTCTAAAAACTAATATTTTTGACTTGTATTATTTTTAAAGATTGAGGACTTTGTGCCAAGACCACTAAGTCATCGGTGTAAGCCAGGAGTTATATCTTTGAGACACCAGCAGAAACACCAAAATCTAGAATGAAACTTTTAGGGGACCACCATAGTACAGAAAACCTCACAGGAACTCTGAAAGTTTGAGCAAAGTAGGAAAAGATTTTAATATAGTTTTGAGCGGTAAAAGAATTGACCACGACGGACAGGCAGACACAGAACCAAATTTGATCAGAATCATCTAAAATGCAAGTGAAAATTTTCATTCTTTTGGACGAGCTTCCACTACCTTCGGTAAGTGAGGAAGCATAATTTTGTAGACAATGTCAAATTTTCGCTGAATTTTTCTCCATCTCCATCTCTAGTCTTGCTGTCGCTATCATGATTTTGACAATGAGCCTATTGACAAGCTTTTAGCTCCTCTTAAAGTAAAAATGTTCTAAAACAATCAGAAAAATTTCAAATTCAAGTGAAAATAAAAGCCTAAATTAATTTAAAAAAAAAAAAAAAGAGAAAAAAAAACCCTATTTTAACAGGCAATGTCTCATGAAAATGTAAACATGGCATCGCAGATATCACATTTATATGGCTTCTCTCCTGTGTGGGTTTAAATAAGAAAGATTTTTTTTTAAATCAACTTTTGTAAAGTTTAGAGTTAATTTTCTTATATTGAACAGAGTCGAAATATTTTTTATAAAGTCATAAACCATGCTAAATTTGCTATTAGTGGTCAAAAATATAAAAAAATGAAGTATAAATGCAAGTTAGTTGCTATAGGTGGTTTCATCATCGGTTGATTCAGTCGATAATGAATCTGGGTTTGATGAGCTTGTTTAGAAAGGACTTGCAGCTCTTCTTTGGAGTAGTGTTCACTCAAAGATCTGTAAATGCTTTTGCAAACGTTTGTCGAGATCGCTCTAACTGTGTGTACAGTATGAAGGACTTTATCTTCGCATTCGGAACTTGGATGAGGATATTCATTTTCTTCTCCATCAGAGGCCGGAAGGTATAGTCGATGTACTGATCACCGTACGTTGATGTATCAAGCCCGTTCAATGTCATATGCATGCAGTTGATGCCAAAACTTGATTTGCTTTTTGATAACTTTTCGAAGAAATTTCATGAACTTTCGCACCACACATGGTTGTGCGACATAAGTCTTTAGCGATTCATTATATTTGGTTTGGCTCGTCTTGGAGTACTAGGAACTGTTCTAATGTGGAGAGGTTGCAAATGGCAAGGAAAAATCCACTAAAGCTTTCAAGATTTTAACAAAACTGTATGGCAATTTCTTCCCAAAGGAGTCAAGTCATGTGGATTTTTGAGTTCTTGAATAGGAAGTTTTAGCCAAGACAGGAGATTTGCCTCAAAAAGGCCTGCTTATTGTCCAAATCACTTGAAACAAGGATTTTAAAACATCTATGTGTATAGCGTCACTTTTGTGTGCTTCCTCGAGTGTGATTTAAACTGATTGGACTGCGTGACCGTTGCATTGAAGATATCACAGTATATGGCTTCTCTCTGTGTGAGTTCTATATGAATT
>JAGWEN010001810.1:0-11129 GCA_018703685.1 Orius laevigatus | reverse complement strand
TTAAAATTACATCCTGTAAATTTCAAATCGAAAAATTCAATTATTCGTCCGTACGGATTAAAACAAAATTGATAGAGTGATAACTGATATCTGATATCTGATATTGCTAATTAAGTGGACTTTTTCTTAAGTTTATAAGTTTAATGCCAAAAATATGAGATCCCTGTCATAGATTATTAGTCATAAATACCTACCTACATAGGTAGATAGTAGGTAGGTACCTACCAATGCAGATAGTAGAAGGTACCTACCTACGTAGGCAGATTGTATATAGAACGTAGGTACCTACCTAGGCAGATAGTAGATAGTTGCCTAACTAGGTAGAAGTAGGTAGGTACCATCTTGGTGATGGTAGTAGGTAGTTTCAAGTACCCCTGTAGGTAGTGGGTATTTTAGGTCTGGTAATAGGCATAGATAGGTACCTTTACCTATTAGGTACCTACCTACCTAGGCAGATAGTAGGTAGGTACCTAACTAGGTAGAACTAATGAAATAGAGTAAAATTAGTCTTCGTACATCAAAAGAATGCGAAAATCCGATGATTCCCTTTGATTACGTTATCAGCTCCCTATCTTATTTTGTTTTATTTAATTATTGAGGACGAATTTGGACTTTATTTAATTCGACAATTATAGAGTGTCATGCTTAGCTTAAAATTAACGAAAAATCTAATAAGCGCTGATGAATCTGTGATAATAATTGTTAGTGATAACTGATAAGTGATAACATATTTTATTGATAAGGCCAATTTTCGTTGAAAATTCTAATAATCAATTAAACCCAAGAATCTTTGACAATAACCCAATTTTAAGCTTAAATTAGGCGATGTGAGATTTGAAAAGGTGAAAAAATGATAAAGAATGTACCTAAACGGACGAGGGAAATTTAAAAATGAAACCAAGTTTAGTTCAATTATACAGAGGATACGTCTTTTAAGTGAATCATAGTGTCTATTCGATCGAAAATACAAGAATAGATCATTAATTTGATATTATAATGCTTTTTTGACCCTAGAATCTTCGAATATTAAACTTTGTTTTGAAAAATGATTCCTCAATAAAGTCGGGGTAGGCTATCAGTTTCTGGCCCGAAACTTTCGTATAGGTCATTTTTTTTTTTAAATCTTGATTAAAACTGTAAATACTGCTTTTAAACCATAAATAAAGGATTTTAATGATTATTTCTTCGTTAATTAAGGGTAAATAAATGATATTAATCACTTGGAAATCATAAAAATTCATTAAGCAGACGAAATTTTTTGTTCTGTAGATTCAAAGATTCAAAAATTCCCGCTCACAATCGATTAGGTGATTATCAATTTTGTTTACTATCTTGTTCAAATTTAGATTTTTGACTCTTACTAGGCCCAAATTCTCTCCAAAATAATTAAAAATATTAAAAAAAGACAAAATTGAGAGAATAATCATAATTTGATAACTATTTCAATCAAATAAACACCAATTAAAGCGAAATCGTGATCTCCGTGTTTGCGTAAGGACCTCCCAGGTATTGCAGGTACCTTGGATCGTATGATAATCAGTAGGTACCACCTACTACAAGTACCTACTAAGTACCTAAGTACCTTATATTCCTTAGCGTGTGTAACGACGATGGTTAGGCGGGGTTAGGGATGTATTCCTAAAGTTTAGATTTAATTGTTAGAAAAAAAATTCGTATAGTGAAATTGAAAAATATAGGTCGCTGTCGTATTTTTCACCCAAAAAAATCAATAGTTTTGTTTTCGCTAATTTCGGTGGCTATAGGCCTAGTCGCCACCTACTATTGTTTTGAACGGTAGAGGTCATAGTCCGACTTGCCACCTAAGTAAATATACCGTCTCGTCACCTGTTAATCCAGTCTTCAAAATAAAATTCGCTAAAAATGTCTTCTCGATTCTTAAAAGTTGTTTGCTCCCAGCGATCCAAAGCTATAATTGTAGAAAAACAAAAATTTATTTCCGAAGAAAAAAACAAAATTATAGAGGAGTATAAAAAAGGTTATTTGGTCATTTTGACGATTGTCAAAACAATAGGATCGAAAACAAATGTGGTTCCTTTATAATAATTTTTAAGTAATTTTTGATATTATTTCTGAGTAATTTTAAATCTAAATTAAATGACCAATAAAATGTGTTTTATTAAACCTGTGACACTTTTTCTCATTTTCCTAGTTTTTTTTGTTTGGTGACGAGTCGGTCTATAATCTCAAATTTTTCGGGTGGCGACTCGGTACATTTTATAAGTAGGCTTAAAGGATTAAGGTGGCGAGTCGGTTTCTTCCCAATTTCGGTATAATTTTCTTAGAAATAATCTCACCATTAATGCAGTAAACGAAAAAAACAAAAACAAAAAAAAACCATTATTTTGATATAAATGGCCTAGCAATACTGGTAGAGAGCCTCCAGCTAGGCCCTCTACCACGCTTATCTGATTGCCATCAAATAGGTACAATAATTATTTGAATCAATCGACTTTAAAAACACATTATAGATTCAGTAGTGATTGTTGGATAGTATTGGTAGGGGGGGGGTGCGTTGGAAAGGGTATTAATCCAAATCTTTCACTTTCTGGCCATCCAGAAAATTTACACTAACTTTGGTAACGTTTGAGTCCGAAATGGCTAAATTTGGTTTTTTGACCTTCCAAGGTCAAATTTTGTAAATTTTAGAGTTGGATAATTTAGTAAAAAGGTATAGCCTCCTCTTTGGGGGGTTTATTTAAGGGGTTTTACGCACCCAAAAAACCCATCCGTTTCCAAGATAACCGCCCCCACTTGCATAATGGACGAGAGGGGGGTGGAGGGTTAATTTTTTTGTGACACTTGTGCCACCCTCTATTTGAATGCCAAATATTAACTTCATTGGACAATGTTTAATTTTATTAATTTTTCATTAAAATGATAAGCACTAATGTAATATTCGAGGAATTCTAAGAAGTTTGATATATCACACTTATATTAAAAAATCCGCTAATAAAATGGCCTAGCAATACGGGTGCAAATCCCCCGCCGTGATGTCGGCCGGGCCGGTCGGGAAAGAAGAAAATACTCGAAGGGGAGACGAGATTCAAAATTAATAGAAACCTCCTTTTAAAAAGATTGTGAGGGGTGAAAAAGGAAATTCTATAAATAGACTCGGTAAACAAACCCATTCATCATATCTGTGTGACAGCTGAATCCCGTGTTTTAATTTAAAATAATATTAATTTTTAATTACATCTAAAATCAAAAAGGATGTCACCATTGTCTTCCTCGTAAAAAGACGTGAAAGAATATGTGTAATTCGTATTTATTAGTCAAATATAAGGTAATTAAAGTTGGCACCGATGATATGCAAATTAGGGTGAATTGAGAAGACGGGAGGGGTAGAGAAGTGACGTCATTGAGCCCGATATTCAGCTCTGTGAAAACCTGTGAGTTGTAAGAGAGAAGAAGTAAGTGCAGACGGACGCTCTCTGTTGTCGTAACTCCAACTAATATAACGTTTGAAATACGCGGAACGAGGAGGGATAAAGAAAGAAGGGAACATCCCCCTCCACTCTATTTCTTTCTCTGTATTATGCCGAGAGTATGCCGAGAAGTTATTAGGCCCATTTGCTTTTAGGCCCAATGGTTTTTCAACGTTTTATGAAATAAAACACTCATTTAAGTGATTCGGGCAAGTTTTACGTTTAATTTGGCTCGTTTGTTAATTAATATATATATATTTTTCTATTTTCGGATGAGATTCGGTTATGTTGAAAGTATGCCGAGTGGGGTTTAGGCCGAAACGACTGTTCCAACGTTTTTAAATTAACAAAAAAAAGGCTTATTTTTTTCTTTATTTTCAGTCGTTTGGGCATAAACACCACTCGGAATAATTTCGGACGAAATATTTATGCCGAGATTAGGTTATGTTGAAAGTAGGCCGAGTGGGGTTTAGGCCCAAACGACTGACCCCAAAAGGTGAAACGTGATTTTAACAATTTGAGGATTCAGAAGTCGAAATGTTTAAAACATTCATGGGCAGTTATTCTTGGAGGAACAGAAGCTAAAATAATAATGGGGAGGTAAAAAAAAAGGTAAGACGTGGTTTGAAAAAAAGATCCAGACATCGGTTGTAGGTTGAAGAAGCCTTCACGTAACAATAGGTTCGTTAAAGGCTTTTCCTTTGGTATCCTTCGAACTGTTTATCGTCTCGGTATGGTATGGAACGGGAGGATATTCCGCGGTTGAAGAAGTCGCCGAGACGAAAGAGGGAAAAGAGAGGGCGAACGGGGGAACCGGCGGTCACGCGCAACCGTTCCCACGATCATCACCTTCTCCTTCCTTTTCTCTCTTTTTCTACCTTCGTTCCCTCCACCATTGTCTTCGGAGGCGCGTGGCCTCCAACTAGAATCATTTAGATCTCCACCCTCCTCTTCTTCCATTTAAGGACTCTCGAAATGCACCGTCTGGCCTTTTGAATTCCTTTTTTACATAAAGCTCCGATGTACGACGAAGATAAATCTTCGGTAACCTCTAAATGATCGCATTTTTTATTGTAGGACATGAAAAAAAGAAAAACAAAAAACTGCATCTATACCGAGGCCTTTCCCCAAAGTTGATACAGGGCTTGGGAGTTAAAGCGATTTATGAGGTCTAGAAACCCACAGTAAACAGAAGGGCAGGCTCTAATCGAGCCCAAATCCATACCAAAAGAGCCCAAGAGGAAGGGGGATTACCCGATGTCCAGATATTGAGCTCTTTCCACCGACCGCACTGATAAGCCGAGATGTTTGGAAATGTGAAATGAGCCCACCTGAACTGGGGCAAAAGTGGCCAAATCGAAGACCTAACACGTGTTTTTTTTTTTACTTCTGACTTGTTTTTGGGGCATTTGGAACTATTTTATGACAAATATTCATTAAATACAATATTTTTCTGAGACTTTAAGCTTTCAAAATCTACATAGGATTTCGAAGTTCATTTTTTATTTTTCGGTTGTTGTTTTTTTTTTTTTTTTTTTTTTTTTTTTTTTTTTTTTTTTTACATTTTTAGAGTTTTTTGAAAAAAAGTTGATGGTTTTATCGACTCTAGGGGTTAAATAAAAAAATTCAAAATGGGATTTCAAGCATTCGGTTCATCCTTGATGCATCGTCTGAGTTTCAGGTGATCCGCGTGCATGGTGAAACACTATACTACCGCGTCGATCGTCAGAGTTCCGCCCATCCCCTCCCCCCGGGGTCCCCCTCCCCTCTATCCCCCACCGTGTCAATCGTCCGAGTTTCCTCCAATATTTGCAATTCACAAAACGACTATCCTTTGAATTTCCCTAAGAAACGATTCAAAACTCATACCGTAAGAAAAACTATTGGCCGAAAGAGAAAACCTTGTAAGCATATATTGTATTTTGAAAATTTTATTTTAATTGATAAATGTATATTGAAATACAGTTTTTTTAAATTTTCTTTTTATTCATCTTGAAACATGGTACATATTATCATCTTGAAGTTTTATAGATAAATAACCTATGGGCTCATTTGGTAAGCCTCAATCGTGGGCTCTTTTGGATAAAAATGCAGTGGGCTCTTTTGGTATATCTCACGGAGGGCTTATGATAGGGGTGGGCTCATTTCACATTGGGCTCATTTGGATAAAAGTGATTTGGGCTCGATTAGACGTCGCCCAAACAGAAGACCGAACAGAAGAACACCACTATCATCTGGTAGAACAAAAAGGGGGGAAAAAGATAAAAGTCACTTTTTCGTCGATTTTGAGATATTAGCTCTGTCTTGGCGCTATTAAGGAGTTCTATCATCTGGTAGAACAACAAGTGGGAAAAAAGATGAGAAGAATGTTACATGCATTACAATAGAATATTACAAAAGGATGAATAGAAATCAAATTTTTTTTACTTATCACGAAATCACTTTTTGGCCACTTTCGTCTTTTTTCCCCCCTGGCACTTCAATTATATAGAAACAACTAAGTCGCACCCAGGCTGTTGATTCTCCAATTAATGAGATTTTGTAAAATCTTCAATCTTTTTGCCATAAATCCTCATTTTTAAGCCCAAATAAGTTTCGCTCACCCTTTAATTATTTACAGAGCGCCCATGATTTATTCGCCATTCGGGAATCTCCTAAAAAGACATTCGAGGAGATTTATCGTTTTAAATTCCGCCCTGGATAAGTCACGTTTGTGTAATTAAGAACGAAGGATGTTAATTACCTAACACGTTTTAAATTGTACAATTAAAAAAAAAAAAAAAAAAAAAAAAAAAAAATTGTGTAAAAATTTTTAGTTTATTTGGTGCATCGCAACAGCTAAAGTAAAGAGACTAAACATTATAATTTTTCTTGTTTAAATTAATTGAGTGAGAGAGTTAAAATATGTATACGATCCTTGCATAATCTAAAATAAAATAGGAATTACCAAATTATATCCTTTACGTCACACTTACCGTTGTAAACATGGGTAAACCAATCACATTCCCTAAGGGTGTGGTGTAATTGAGAGGTTTCCTTGTTCTTATTAGCATCATCATAAAATGAGACCAGCATGATTTCGGAAAATTAAAAAATCCAATATCATAAATCGTCATTTGTATTTCCTGACTCTTAAAAAAAAAAAATTATTACCTTCTTTTTCATTTAAAAACCTACTTTATCAGCCAATAGTTGACCTTGGAGACATAGCAAACCGATGTATATTATCTGAAATGAGCTAAAGATTGCAAATTTGATTTTCACACCTAGCTCGCCCTAGAACAAAAATGAGAATAACGTATGTTTGCTTTTATTTCGTACCAGAAATAAAATGACCCCTAAAGCAGCTGTCAATGCAGCTCCGTTTACGACAGTAAGGAAAAATAATAAACTCAGGCAAACTTTTGCGCGCTCAAAATATCTAAAAAATTAAAGATTTGTACTTCCAAAACAACAATATAGTGGAGTGACTATGAAGAGCACCTTCTTTAGGGCAATGACACTAAATTTTGTAAAAGTGCTGATTTTGTCGCAAATTCATGATATCGGAAGAATTGTAGAAGTTAGGTGAATGGATCTCCCAAGCAGTGGAGGGGACATCGTTGGACAGGATAGGAGTGGTGCTTCCAAGTGGTAGATAGCAGAGTATGAGAGAACATACTGGGGCTTTGCAAAGGTTTTTTGATTTATTATTGATTGATAGGTTGGTATGGAAGGATAGATGCAGAATTGGACAGTTAATGCGATTATCCAGCAGCTCAGGAGTTGATTTTATTACGTTTGTTTTGTACTATTGGTACTATATAAAGGTGGGAAAACTTTAGTTTTGTAGGAGGCCCTAATTACCTAGTCACGCTACTGGTTTAAATTAATTACTTAATTATATCGATATGATGTTTGACGCAGTCGTTGATACATTCAATTGAGATGCGGTCGATTTCTCCTTTTCCACATTTTCGTCCATAAAAAATTAATTTTTTCTTTGACTCTCTTTTGGCGTTGGATAAAGCGAATTGGAGGATGTCAAACTCTGCTAGTAAAGTGACCAAAATGAAAAGATGAACGATCCCATCGAGTAGATTGTGGCGGCGAGCTCGAAGTGGAAAAAACGTTTGCCAGCTCAAAAGAAATATGTACCAGAGACTGTTTTCGTCACTTATAGGAGAGGACATGTGGAACAAAAGTATCCTTTTTCACCCATCAAAAATTTGATGACGTATGCCACAAATGTGTCGTTTACCCCATACAAAGAGGGCAGATCCGACAGCAAATTTGTAAAGTTTTTTCAACGTTTCTGATTTTCTAATCATCACTTTTTGCGTGTATTCATCGACCAGATGGCTTTTGTAGTCGTAAGTTCGGTCAAAATCTGAAAACGACAATTTTGCTATTTCACTAAATTGCTTACTTACCGTTCAAAATAAACTCAAAATTTTGTTTTTGAAACCAGAATGCTAAAGCTGCTCCTTTCAGCCCTAAAGAAATGAAAAGCCCGTGCATTGCTTCACCCAAATTTTCGATGTTGTTCATACTGTTGAAAATCGTTATGGTCAGCCAAATTGCAGTCATTCCGTTGAATAAAGTTTCAGAATGACATGGACGAAATCTTTGTATTGTTTGTTTCATAGTAAACCCCACCGATTTTCCAAAACGTTTTAAACGACTCGAGCAAAGTGTCGAAGCCTTGAATGCGCTTGAAAGTCATTTCGCGACTGAAAGAGTTTAGAATCGCCTGAATAATTTTCGCTTGTGTCAATTTTTGAAGTGAAAAGTTAACAACTTTTTCAAAATCAATTATGTACATAAAAAAGTGCATGCACTACCTAATTTAATCAAAAGATTGACGTCATTTTCTGGGAAGTTTTTATTATTTTTTTAAAAATTCTCTTCTTATTATGATTTCATATTGACCGTGAATTGTCGGGAAAAGATCAAAGTGTCCACTTACTCCAGATGCTGTGGGGATAGAGTTACCTCGGGTTGGAGATCTCATGTCTGAGATAAGGGGCCACGAAAAGATGGTATCGTCCCCTCACCTCGACAACCGCGCCTCGGCCCTTACTTTCTTAGCCGACGACAGGATTAAGGTGGAGAAAAAGGATCCTTAACAAAGCTCCTTCGGGTCGAAAAAAATCTTTTTTTTTTACGCGGTGCCAAAACATTTGGGGTTCGCATTTTAGAAAAAGAGGATAATTTCGATGTTGTCAGCAAAAGATTTTTGATCAAAAAATGGCATTTTTGACGTTGGAATTTTAAGACAGTTGAATCCCTGGAGTGATATCAGAATTCCCGCCGGTCGTATATTTAGGACGAGAACTCTCTCTATAATTTGTAATAAGGATCTATAGGCTGATAATGAGGGTTTTGGTGTAGGGGGAGTCGTGTGGTCGGAACGGGGCGTCTAATGGAGCGTAACGGCGTTCGTGACTCGGAGTTATCCTTAAGACAAAAAGGAGTAAAAAAGTATAAATCAAAGGAGGCGAAGGAGAAGGAAGAAGAAGTTTAAAAAAAAGAGAAGTCGTGGGACGCTACCCCCGTCTGCCTTCATTAAAAGCGGCGTGCGTTATCTCATATTACCTCCTGCGATACTTTACGCTGAATTTCACCCCAGAACGAAAAAAAAGTAATAACAATTTAATAAACGTGGGAAGTGACCTTTAAATTAAAAGTGTAAATTAATGCTTTATGAGGCGTTGAAACGTGAAAAAAGCTCTTATTTTACCAAGTAGAGCTTCATTTCTAATTTAACTTCAGCACGCCTCAAACTTCCTTCGCTTATTGATAACCTCGTGGGTAAAGAAATTCCGTATGAAAACATTAGAATCCAATATTTAGAGTAAAAACGACCTAATTTCTTGTTTTAAAACACCCAAATAAGTTTGGGAGCCAAGGAGAATTCTTACGTCAAACATTCCCGTCAAAAAATAAGTCAAAGTTCTAGTTACTTGACTACATTCAAGACTAAATTCATTAAATAATGAGTTCAATGAGCTTTTAAAAGTCAAAATCGGCCTAACCGACCCATCCGACCGATCCAACCCAACCGTCTCTTCCGATCCAACCGACACAACCGATCCAGCCGACACAACCGACACAACCGACACAATTGACACAACCGACACAACCGACACAACCGACACAACCGACACAATCGACACAACCGACACAACCGACCCAACCGACACAACCGACCGATCCAACCCAACCGTCTCTTCCGATCCAACCGACACAACCGACCCAGTTGACACAACCGACACAACCGACACAATCGACACAACCGACACAACCGACACAACCGACACACCCGACCCAACCGTCTCTTCCGATCCAACCGACACAACCGACACAATCGACACAACCGACACAATCGACACAACCGACCCAACCGACACAACCGACAGATCCAACCCAACCGTCTCTTCCGATCCAACCGACACAACCGATCGATCCAACCCAACCGTCTCTTCCGATCCAACCGACACAACCGACCCAGCCGACACAACCGACACAACTGACACAATCGACACAACCGACACAACCGACACAACCGACACAACCGACCGATCCAACCCAACCGTCTCTTCCGATCCAACCGACACAACCGACCCAGCCGACACAACCGACACAACTGACACAATCGACACAACCGACACAACCGACCGATCCAACCCAACCGTCTCTTCCGATCCAACCGACACAACCGACACAATCGACACAACCGACACAACCGACCAACTTCCGAAGTGGCGGGAGGACCATTTGTCCGATTGAGTTCGTACTTCGTAAATTGTTCATAGGATAGTTAAGTAATATTTAACAAACTCGTTTATGGTTAAAAATCTCTGAATGCCTACATTTTTTTCTAATTTTTAATTTAAAACTCTGTCTAGAATACTCAGGTTATGAAAAAAAACTATTTCCCTTAAGGTGGTGGGAGGCATAATTAATACTTTATTCTATTAAACAAGGCGCCTCTTTTTCACGTCAATCAAATGCATTCGCGTCTAATATTATGAAACGGATCTCTATTACGAAGGTTAGTTATTGTTTCAGTATGTTAATCGAAAAATCCTCTCACCTGCTACCTTTCGTCTCATCTAATAAAACAAAAAGATCTTAGAATTACTACCTAAAACAACATGAGCGTTTATGTGTGCTAAGACACCCTTTGTCGTCTTTTTGGAGGTAAAAAGGTCTCTAATTGCTCAAGAACAGCTCAACCGAATTTCCAAAATTCCCTTCCCATCTACTTTTCCTAAGACTAACCCTATTGCCTGGCCCCAGCGTGTTTTTTTTTTTAATTTCGCTTCGTAATGTTCCCATATTTGATAAATGTCATTGTCAAGTTCAAAAGGGGTTTCCTCAACTAAAAATGGTTTTAATAAATTCATAATATGTATATCACACCTGGGAAGGGTTAAAGTCATATATCAAACGTGTCGATTATCCGATGATACGCAAGTTTTTTAAAAGAGAGGGTTGTCATTTTGTCATTCTACCCTCAGGGGCAGGTGGAATGATTGGCATTAAAACTCGTCCATAAAAAAATTATTGCGTTTAATATAAAGCAATAACTAAACATTTTTTCGTTCTGATTTTTTAATAACCTGTAATTTGGTTCTTAATTAAAACCTTGGATAAACATGGAATAAAGAAATTCTCGAAGACCTTCATTATGTTTAA
>JAGWEN010000181.1:0-181165 GCA_018703685.1 Orius laevigatus | reverse complement strand
TTTGCAGACTGTCCGGAAACGTAAAAAACCTTAATTTTGGACTAAACTTTTTCTATGAAGAGAAAAGAAGAAAGTTATAAAAAAAATATAGTTTATGTAAGAAATAGCAAAATATTCGTTTTAAAGGCTTTTCGACGCCAGACTCCAAAATGTCAAGAACCCATATGAAGAATATCATAGGACGATGTTACCAAAAGATAAATTCGCACGAAAATTGACTTCCGGCTTCGTTTTTAGGTCGGAGCATGGCTCGAGTCGATCCAGTTGGGCGAATACGCTGAAGCCTTCGCTCGTCATGACGTGCGAGGGAGGGAAGTTGTTACGCTTACGAGGAGAGACTTAAAAGACCTCGGAGTCACCAAAGTTGGCCACGTCAAACGTCTCCTCCACGCCGTCAAAGACTTGCAGTCTTCAGCATAGGTAACCCCAAAATCATCCCTCACATCCAAATTATCCATCAAATTTCAGATGCTGATCAATCGCTGCTTATCCTTTTTTTTTAATTCAAAATGTGATAATGTTTTTTCTTCCTTTTATGAATCTCCCATTTTCTGATCTCAAAATTTATTTATTTATCTTTTTTTTGCTGTCAAGGGACCAAAAATTGGTCTATTTCTTATCTGTAAAATACGGGTAGAAATTTTTTGTTTGTTTTTACTCTCTAGCTTTCTAAAAGCAATAAAATGTAGCAATTTTCCTTTAAGGTTGTGTGTTTTAGTCACTGATAGTTTGTTTTTTAGTATTTATATAAAATATTCCTTTTGTTACCTCGTAACTTTTTTGAGATTTTTCGTCGAAATAAGTGGAAAGTCATATTTCTCCACTTTTTATAGCAATACTTTTCACTTTCAATTATAGCACGTAGATTAAAAAAATCTATAATAATTTATAGACTGGATTTGTGGCTACATTAAAATATTTTCTTATCAAATCACTTCATTCTGTGATTTTAATATTGGGAAAAAAAGGAAGTATTAAATTCTGTATTGAATATGACCAAAAAATGTGCTAAAAATTTTGGATTTGGTAATTAAAACGGGTTTAACGCTTATAAAAATACAAAAAAAAAAATAAAAGTATTATATAAAAATATCATAATCAGCTAACCTTTATGGCTTTGCTGCCGTTAAAATTGTTCCTATTGTTATTTTATTTATTTACCCAGTTAAGTTTTCAAACAGGTCAAAAAGTTAAGTTTTGTAATTTTTTAATATAAAAAACGTTAAGATGAATTAATGGGTTAGGTTTGTCAGGCTAGTCAGTTTATGGGATGCGAAGGAAAAAAATTTAATGAATGTTTTGGTGTGAAAAGAGAGGTTTTTTGAGAGACTTCTATCTTTTTTCAGCACTATAAAATGGCTGGCCTGCTAGATAGAGAGCCTGCTTTTGGGATTTGGTCCTAAGTGACAGTTTTTTGATAAGAAGAGGGAAACTGAGAAAAGCCAAAAAGACGAAGTGGTTTTTGACTGTTTTTAAGGTAAAAAACACGAATCTGAAGTCATTTTTGGGGTAAAAAAATATTTTTTTCGACCTCATCAAAGGGGGGACCCTTCTTCACTTTTTTCACCCAAAATTTTTTATTTTTTGTTTTCATCCAAAATGTGGTTTTCAACTATTTTTAAGGTAAAAAACACGAATCTGAAGTCATTTTTGGGGTAAAAAAAATATTTTTTTCGACCTCAAGGGGGGGACCCTTCTTCACTTTTTACCCAAAATTTTTCATTTTTTGTTTTCATCCAAAATGTGGTGTTCAACTATTTTTAAGGCAAAAAACACGAATCTGAAGTCATTTTTGGGGTACAAAAATATTTTTTTCAACCTCACCTAAGGGGGGACCCTTCTTCACTTTTTTCTTCCAAAAATTTTAATTTTTTGTTTTCATCCAAAATGTGGTATTCAACTATTTTTAAGGTAAAAAACACGAATCTGAAGTCATTTTTGGGGTAAAAAAATATGTTTTTCGACCTCATCAAAAGGGGGACCCTTCTTCACTTTTTCACCCAAAAATTTTTATTTTTTGTTTTCATCCAAAATGTGGTATTCAACTATTTTTAAGGTAAAAAACACGAATCTGAAGTCATTTTTGGGGTAAAAAAAAATATTTTTTTCGACCTCAAGGGGGGGACCCTTCTTCACTTTTTACCCAAAATTTTTCATTTTTTGTTTTCATCCAAAATGTGGTGTTCAACTATTTTTAAGGTAAAAAACACAAATCTGAAGTCATTTTTGGGGTACAAAAATATTTTTTTCAACCTCACCTAAGGGGGGACCCTTCTTCACTTTTTTCTTCCAAAAATTTTAATTTTTTGTTTTCATCCAAAATGTGGTATTCAACTATTTTTAAGGTAAAAAACACGAATCTGAAGTCATTTTTGGGGTACAAAAGTATTTTTTTCAAGCTCACCAAAGGGGGGACCCTTCTTCACTTTTTTCTCCCAAAATTTTCATTTTTCGTTTTCATCCAAAATGTGGTTTACGGCTGTTTTTAGGGTAAAAACCACAAACCTAAGTAAGTTTTGGGATAAAAAATTTGTCTACTTCACCGAAGTTGGGACTTTTCTTCACTTTTTTGACCCAAAAATGTTCAATTTAAAAAAATCAGTTTTTGACTTCATGAAAAATGGGACTCCAGAAACACAGAATTTGTTAAAAAGTAGACTCACCTACATTGCTGGCTCTCTATCTATTTCGCTGAATTATTCTAAACTTTCACATTTTGTGATAATCCGATAACCTTTCACTTTTAAAAACAAAGACTACACTCTGTGATTCATACATTTTATCAAAATAACCACGAATATAAACCGATCTGTGTGTTCTTTCTTTTTTTCGACTGTTCAAACTTTCTCTCTGTAGTTTTGTAGTGTTAGAACAAGAAAAGTGCTAAAGGTAAATACCTTTTTGACCACCGAAATTGCCTTGCGCATTGTATAATCATTAGTCAATAGTCATGAACTCAAAAAAAATATTATTTAAAAAGAATAGCAATTGAATGTGAGAGTTCAAAATCTAAAATACGATTTAAGCCTTGTATATGTTGTAGGTAATCTTTGCAATTGTTGAAAAACGTGATATAATTTTTGTGTTTTTGTGAATTTTCTTCGCACAGTTGCACTGTGATAAAAAGATAAATCTTGTCGAAAATATTGGTGCATAATTTCGTTTTCTTTTCATATCTAAAAGTTGACCGAGAGGTCCAGACCATTTGCAGAAAAATCTGAAAATTTCTGTGATCATCGTGTGATTTTTGATCTCTTTTTGTTTGAAAGCACTTTCCAGTTACAATTTCCCCCTCTTTTTTTAAATGAAGAAACAAAAAAAGACTTTTCAGCCGTTTAGTATTTTTTAGGCCTATTTATTTGAACCATTTCTGATAAATACTTGTAGAAACAATTGCCTTCTTAAAAATAATTTTATGCAATAATGAATTACATATTATGTATATTTAGATTGGAAAAGAAAATATAGGAATAAATGTTATCGCAATAATAATTCACATCTTTTTGACAATGTGAAAAATTGTTGAAAATATAACCCTTAAAAAAGAATTGGAAAAATTATTTATTCCTTAGCGAACGCCAATTTTAGGGGTGTGGGGGGATGTGGTATGGGGGAAGAAATTTCTTGAAAAATTTCCCTTTTTTAGGCAAATAACTCTATCCTCAAAAGAAAGACGTTTTATTTATATTTTAAAATTTACAAGTCGTCGTCTGAACTGTCAGTTGTCATGGTATCGCTAGTTAAAGCGTTGAACTGCACCAGGACGATTTCATAAGTGATGATAGTTCCGGCGAGCTAAAAGTAAAATGAGTGATTCCAGGTCATTGGCTTTGAACTCACAGTCAATATTAGACTTCGTGTTATGGTGAAAAATTTGCATCCTGTAAATGCAGGCGTATCAAAGGATATCTGCTCGACCATACGTTGGACCTGAAAAAAGTATCCAAAGTGCGACAATTTTTTAGCTCATGCTAGGATATTTAGGGAAAGTTTGGATACAGTCGTAATCTCCATCTTATTTCATGTTTTTTGGATCGCTGATCTGAGGTTTGCTGACAGAAATTTTGCCTGGAATCTTGTCAAAATCGCAAAAAAAAGTTAGAGTTTTGGCACTTTTTTCATTCTTTAGCTTATAGCTCCAAAACTTTGCGTTTTATCGACTTAACCACTTAGTACAAAATGAAAGCTTATAAAATTTGCTAAAAATTAATTAATCATTTGTCTAATTCTGACGAGCCGTTTGGCAGATATCGATGGTCAAAGTATGTATGCCGTCCGTTACACGACTGATGAATATTGAGATAATCATAGTGGGTTGGTTTGACGACACCAGTGTATCGGTTATACTTTGACCATCGATATCTACCAAATGGCTGGTCCGAATTGGACAAACAATTAATAGATTTTTAGCAAATTTAATGATCTTTCATTTTGTACTAAGTGGTCAAGTCGATGAAACGCAACGTTTTGGAGATATAAGCTAAAAACCGCAAAAATTTGACTTTTTTTTGCGATTTTGACAAGGTTCTGGGTAAAATTTCTGTCTGCAAACCTCAAATTCGTAATCAGCGACCCAAAAAACATAAAGTGTGATGGAGATTACGACTGTATCCAAACTTTGCCCTAAATATCCTGCTTAGGCTATTTGGTTACTTCTATGTTGAAAGTGTCGCTCGAGACTGAAAATAAGGCAGATAACGGAGATCGGCTCGTGTCATAAACACTCGAAGCTGTCAAACAGACAGCACTAGTTCGAAACAAAATGTGCCCAAATGACAAATAGAAATAGATCACCTTATAAACTGACTGCATCGGTCTAGAAAAAAAAAAAATTAATCCAAAATCTTCATGATAAAAAATGTACTTTAAACTGTTCAGAAGTTGGAGGCAGATGAAAAAAAGGTTGTTGGTAAACGAAATGAGGATTATTGGGGATAACGCTTCATCCAGAGATTTGGTCAAAACTGACAACCTGTTGAAATTCTCCCTCGTTTTTTTCCAGTATTCCAAAGGCTTTTCCTGAACAAAAATGTAATTTTTGAACCCTCATTACTTTTATGGTTACTCTATGCCGGACGCTTTCGATTTCCTTATTCAGCTGAAGATACCTCGAGCTTAAAGATAAGGAAATCGCCATGATGAACAAATCTGGAAAATTCCAGGCCATTGTTGCCAAAACTCTGACCGCAACCATCGTTTCTTTTAGCAGATTAAATTCTAAAAAATAAATTTAAAAAAAAATTCGTTTTTTTTTATTTCCTGACCTTTTCTAGGGTGAAATATTGCTTCCAAATGTGCCAAAACGTGTTCTACTGTAAAAAGTAAGTTAGTTCTTTTGTATTTTTTGTTGATTTTTAGTACAGATTGACATTGTCATGAAGGCGATGGTTAAAATGAGAATACGCCTCGTGATTCTGATGGGTTTTAGGTCGGACATGAAGTCTTCAACTTTGTGCCATTCTTCCATGATGGTCTTCCAGTTCATGGCCAAACGTATGAAGGAAATGTACGATACGAATGTTGAACCAAAAAACATAATGTCGCCTTAAAAAAAAAAAAAAAAAAAAAAAATTGTTGTACTATTAACGAAATAACCTAATCTAACACCTTTGGCTCCAAAGCCAAATAAGTCCAAATCCAAATTTTGGCGTTTTTAGCTCTGGAGACAAAGCTGTAATTAAATAGAGGGGTTGGACACGTTGCAAAACATTCTGAATTTCACTGCCCCTAAAACAATCCCAAACTTGTCTCGATCGGATTTGTAGTTTTAGCTCCAGAGCTAAACGTCAGTTTTTACCATAAAGTATTCTCTATTATAAAGGACTTTTTCTTCATCGAAAAAAAGTCCTTTTAAATCGACTACATCAAACCATTCTTGGGATTCGAATGAACAAGTACCAACTTAAAACTCTGTTGCTGACAACTTTGTCGGTCCTGAGTTTCCAAAAAGCCAATCCGGTCATCGTCCCAGTAAAACAGACCATAAAAATGCTCAAAAAAGTCTTCAAGCTCCTCAAAACGAACCTAAAAACCTTCCAAATTACCATTTCTTATCATAAATTCGTACCTAATTTTTTGTCTATCATCAGTAAAAACGCCATAAAGAGGAAAAATGGTGATAAACTGGGCGATTGCGAGAACCGGCCTTAGGACGACATGAATTTCCTCTTTTTTCTTACTCTTCGGCTTCCCTATAATTTTTTTTAAAAAGAAAAATAAAATTTTTTTTCCATACCGAATTTTCTACCTCCGGCCAAAAATTCCCTTTGGACTATTCCGGTGGCGGGCATTTTACAGATAGCATTACTGAAAAATAAAAAATGATTTATAAATTGAGGATTTCATGTCAGACAATTACAAGCAATTCATATTTATTGGTTTTATTTAATGCGGGTCGATAATATATTTTTAATATGACTTTCGTGTAGGAGAAACGACATGGAAATAAACTTAAAACGTAAATGTTTCCATTCTAATTGGACTGTTTGTTTTACTCTGACGATAAACGTGTTGATATTTTATGACGTTAAATGTCCTGAAAGGGGACAAAGAAAAGTAAAATGTCCACAATTTTGAGATGTTTATCGAAACGTTTAGCTCTGTCTTGAAAGTCCTCAAAATGATGATATCGCAAAATGACTAAATTGTAATTTTTAACAGAGAGAGAACCAAAAAAAAGCCATTTTCAATAAGTTTCCTTCTCAATTTTTTCAGGCCCTAAATATTTCATCAACCTCATGCAAAAATTGCTCCAGTTATGCTGGATATATATACATACACATGAAAGGAACGTCCTATATTTTTGTGATCCCCAGAGCTTCCTGATCACGAATATATAAGCCTCTAGCCTGGGAGCCGCCGTGACGACCTCCTCAGTAGCCTACTTTTTCCTACGGAAATCCGCTAAAAAAGCTTTTTCTTCGAAAAAGAAAAGTGTTACTCCGGCTTAGAAGGTGTCGTTCTCTTTGAAGAAGGGTCAAAATCGAATGAAAAGTCGCTTTGAAAAAGGTCAAAGTCCACATGAAAAACTGTTTTAGCTGTTGGATAAGGGTTAAAGTCCACCGGAAATTGGCCTTACTTGTCGAAAAAGGGTCAAAGTACTCTGAAAAAATGTCTTGATCTTGGGATAAGGATCAATGTCCACTGAAAAGTGTCATAATCTGCGAATAAGGGTCAGAATCTACTCAAATCTTATTTATATTCTTTAGGGTCAACGTCCACTGAAAAAGGTTTCTTACTCTTCGGATAAGGGTCAAAGTCCGCCGAAAACCGTGTCTTACTCTTCGAATAAGAATCAAAGTCCACCAAAAAGTGCCTTACTCTTCAGATAAGCTTCAAAGTCCATCAAAAAAGTTTGTTTCTCTTCGGATAAGAGTAAAAATCCACCGAAAATGTGTCTCGCTCTTCAGATAAGGTTAACCAAAAAGGGGTGTTTCTCTTCGAGGGTCAAAGTCCATCCTTCCAATCATTTTCTTTGAAAAAAAAAATCGTCAAATTCGTTCATAAAATGACTTATTTACTCGGCTAAAGAGTCAATTTTTGAGAAATAAGTGAAACGAAGGCTCTCGATGCTAAACCCTCACGACATCAATGCATTTCTGAAGTGTTGATCTTCAAAGACTTTTTGGAAGGACGATTTTTAAATAAAATATTGTTCGAATTTATCATAGATTTTATTTTTGAGCTTAAAAAAAAAAAAAAAAAAAAAAAAAAAAAAAAAAAAAATGATTCAAGAGTAATAATGAGTTTCTCAAGAGCAGATGACTGGTTTTTCAGTGTTGATCAGATCCGAATCGCTCGACAAAGAGTTAAACTGGACAAGCACGATTTCGTAAGTCACAATCGTCCCTGCCAACTATCGCAAAAATTATATGCCGCCTTTTTTTTCCAAAAAAGCCGCTTACAGTAAGCATGAAACTGCGTGTAATGTAAAAAAATTTCCCTCCAGTTAACGCGACGGTGTCAAAAGCTATTTGCGCCACTAATCTTTTCACCTAGAAAAAGAAATTAATTCGCCAAAAAACGATTTTTTTGGCAAAATATCGAAGAGAAATACTTGCTTCGTCATTGTAGGAGTCGCTCGAAACGGAAAAGAGGGCGGACAAAGGGGCTTTGCTGTTATCGTAGATTTTTGAGGCTGTCATACTCACCGCGATCGTCCTAAACAATAGGTGTCCGAAGGACAAAAAAAAGTAAACGAGCTTCGAAATCGACTGCATGGGCCTGAATAAACAAAAATTTAGACTCGTTTTTAGGTTCATTTCTGGCTTTTACTTGAGACTGTTTAAAAGCTGAAGGCAAATAAAATAAAGGTTGTTAGTAAACGACAGAAGAACTATAGGAGAAAGAACGGCGTCCATTTTTTTCGTCAGGACGGATATTTTGTTGTATGTTTCACGTGTTTTGTGCCAGTATTCTACCGGTTTCTCCTGAAAAAAGGGCTAATTTATATCATTACGCTCATCTGGCGTGTTTTTCACGCCTAAAAAGGACTGAAATCGCATTTTGGACTGATTCAAAACGACGAAAATTTTGGACCAAAAAGTAGGGAAAGGGTCCCCCCTTAGTTGAGGTCGAATAAATATTTTTATTTCGAAAAACTGACCTCAGATTCGTTTTTCTAAACCCAAAAGCAGTCTTTAATCACATTTTTGGCCAAATCAAAAAATCAAAATTTTTGGTCAAAAAAGAAGCGGAAGGGTCCCCCCTTGAGTCGTCGAAAAAAATATTTTTATGTCGAAAAACCGACTTCAGATTCGTTTTTTTTTTTTTTTTTTTTTTTTTTCCACCTTAAAAACAGTCTATAATCACATTTTGGACCAAATTAAAAAATGAACAATGTTCGGTCCAAAAAGGAGGGGAAGGGTCCCCCCTTGAGTCGTCGAAAAAAAAAATTTTATGTCGAAAAAACGACCTCAGATTCGTCTTTCTCAACCCAAAAACAGTCCACAATCACATTTTGGACCAAATCAAAAAGTGAAAAATTTTCGGTCCAAAAAGAAGGGAAAGGGTCCCCCCTTGAGTCGTCGTCGAAAAAAATATTTTTATATCGAAAAACCGACCTCAGATTCGTCTTTCTCAACCCAAAAACAGTCTATAATCATATTTTGGACCAAATCAAAAAATGAAATTTTTTGGCCAAAAACCTGAAGCTGAAGGATTTTTTTTTTTTTTTTTTTTTTTCTAGTTTCGAAAATCTCTGAAAATATAACTCTCAAGGGTACCTTATTTCGGACAGATTCGAGTTCATTATTTAATCTATCGAATTTCGAACTGATCGCCATCGAGATGCTCATAAGGAAAAGATCAGTGAAGTTCCATGTCATTGTTATAAGGAAATTAATGAAGGAGAATAGGAAACCTTTCCAACTTCTGAATTCTGTAAATGCAAATACATGTTTGAATGCGTTGATATAAAACAAGCGGACGGAATGTGGATCATCGCAATGACCTTTGCTCATGTACGTCTCCAAATTCGCTAGCAGATGCTCACCTAAAAAACATCCAAAAATTCTCATTTTCCTTTCTTTTTCTTCAACTTACAGATAGACATCGACATGAACAAAACTGACAATATCAGTATACGAAGGGCAGCACTGTTGGGCTTAAATTCCGCCATGTAGGTGTCAAGTTTGGACCAGTCTTCCATGATGGATTTCCATTTAGAAGCGAGGTGGAAGAAGTAAATCATCGAAAAGGTCGACGCACCATAGAACAATAAATCACCAATAGTCCTATGGCTAAAAACGTCTTCCTTATTTATCCTCAAAAATGTCAAAACGGTCATCATCGTCGAAATTCCGATTGTCACAATCGACAAAACAGATTTGAAACTTCGCAAGACAAACCTGACAAAATTTTTGTTTTCAAGTTTTTAAAAAAAATTTTTTCCAACCTCATTTTAGAACGATCGTCCGTAAAAACGCCATAAAGCGGCATGATAGCGATAAATTGCGCTATCGCCAATATGGGCCTTAAAACAACATGGACGTTTTCGTCTCTTTTCCTTTTTCTGGGCTTTAAATTTTTCGAATCTGTCAAAAATTCCCTCGGTATGTAAAACATATCCGAGACCGGCACTGCTCCAAACGGATTCATTTTTAACCTAAAATTATGCCAAAATTTCCATCAAAATTGCTCAATTTCATTTTTTTTTTAAGTAATAGATAAAATATTACCTTTGTAACGTTGCCAGTGTCAACTTCTAAATGAGTTGGAAAAAGAAAAATGCAATTTAAGGTGTCAATATGAAGCTTTTACTTCACTCTAGATAAAAACATCGACAATAATTATAGTCCAGTGAAGAAAGGGTCTGGATTTTTGATGCTTTTTCGATTTTTGATGATTTTTCTTCCTCCATATTGTCAACGAAAAAGGAGAATTGAGAATGAATTTTTGATTATTCTAATTGGCTCTGGAGTCAAAGATGTAATAATGGTAAGGGATTTTGGTAGCTAGATCATTTTCCATTAAAATGCCTTTGAAATGAGCCTAAGCTGGTCTCAGTAGGATTAGTAGTTTAACTCCCAGGGTAAAAAAAAATCAGTTCAGTAAGCTGGAACAGTCTGCTATCTTGTCCTAAATTGATGATTACGTTTTCCGCTCTAGGCCTAAAGCTACTAATCCAATTGAGACCAGTTTAGGCTCGTTTTAAAGAGTTTCCGGGTAACTTTGAATAGATTCTGGAGCACCAGCTGGTCTCGCTGGTATTAGTAGTTTTGGCTCTAGAGCCAAAAACGTGTCTTCACACTAAAAGCTGCAACACTCTTGGCCTGAATTGAAAACCACGGTAAAAACTGAAGATTTTGGCTCTGGAGCTGAAACTACTAAGCCAATCGAGACCAGTTTAGTTGGTGCACAGCAAGCTTCGATTCTGGAAGCTAAAAACTTTGATAAAGATAAATTTAAAATCAAAAACTAAGAAGAAATTCACTGGACATTGAGCTTAAGAAAGGTAAAATATTCAAATTACTACCTTTTATATCCAAAAGTACATACTTACCTTCTAAAACGACTAAAAAATTAAATTATCTCAAATGCCTAAACTCATAAATCAATAATATTATCTCGCTAAGTATTATTCCCAACGTTTATAGCGAAATGAATAGAATATTTTGTTAATTTTGATGTTTTCATTTAGCTCGTGAAAAGTATCAATTATTCTGAAAGAGAAAACAGACGAAAAGATAAGTTTTGACACGCGAATGTCGCCCAGATATTTACGCAGTTTTGGAATAGCAAATATTAACGATTATTAGCGGATTAAAAGTTTTCGACTTAAAAAAGCGATTCGTGGAGCGACCGTGGATGTCTGGCGTGTAAAAAGGCGATTTCTTGGCCGGTCAATTCCGAAAATTGCAATAATAAAACACACGATCCGTCAAAAATCGTGAGTTGGAACTTTATTGATCATAGTAGGACAAATTACTTTTTGTTTCCTTTTAAAATCTAGGAACGCGGTAGAGTATGTACCTTACCTTGTTTTTGAACCTTCCATTTCAAAGGAAAAGAATGAAAAAAGAGGATTTGAGGAGATATGATTTTAGAATTTAAGGGCTTTCGTGACATTTATCAGATTACTTGATTAGAATCATTTTATTAAAGCACGAGTAGACAGAAACGTAATTAACAAAACAAAAGTATAATTAAACTTATCATCAACCTAAAACCGATGTTTATCGATAATAAATGGTCAAAGTCCACGTAAAAAGGGTCTACCGCTTCTTATGTCTTTCTAAGTGTCAAAAAAGGTTCATAGTCATCTAAGAAGTGAATTTTTCGTCGGCAAGGGGTCAAAGTCTAAAGCGTGTCTTTGAAGTCAAAAACGACCAAAGTCCACTAAATTATGGCCTAATCGTCGAAAAAGGATCAAAGTCCATCTAAAACTTGTCTTGATCTTCGAAAAAAACATCAAACTCCACTTAAATGTGTCCTCGTCGTGCAAAAAAGATCAAAGTCCCAATAAAACGTCATCGTCATCGAAAAAGGATCGAACTTAAGGATGGTCCTAGTATTCGATAAATGATCAAAGTCTATCGAACACATGTCCTTGTAGTCAAAAAACGACAAAGTCCACCTCTACGTGTCCTGTTCGTCGGAAAAGGATTAAAGTCCACCTAATACGTGCCCTCGTTCTCGAAAAGGATCAAAGTCCACACAAAACGAGTCCTTGTAGTTAAAAAAAGATCACATTCCACATAAAGCGTGTCCTCATCTTCGAAAAGGGATCAAAGTCCACCTAAAAGGTGTCCTCGTTGCCCTAAACATGTCCTCGACCATTAAAGTCCATCGAAAATTTTTAAAAGTTTACAAATCGTGTTTTTCACGTCAAAAGGGGTCAAAGTCTATCTAAAAAGTTACTGCATCAACAAATAGTCAAACACCAAAGGCCATGTTTACTTTTAACTTTGAAAAAAGTGCTTAGATCACCAAAAACGTGTTTTTTTTTTTTTTTTTTTTTTTTTTTCTAGAACTGGTCAAAATATGCATAATAAAGAATTTTCTTTATAAAAAAAGATTCCAGTAATCATAAATTATCAAAAAGGCTGTTCTAAACCTAACACTTTCAAAGGTGTAAAATGCTAAAAACGGCTGTTGGATCAGATTAGTGGAGTTTGTTTTTTAGGGTTGAATTTCAATGTTGAAGTAAATTTTAGTTGAAAAAATTAACGCCAGGTGGTAGCACCTGAAAACCGGTTTTTAAATTTCGATTTCACGTGTTTTCTCCGAAACTACTGAACCGATTTTTGATTTCTCAGTCTTATTCGTTCTAGAAAAAATTAAGAATTTTCATCATGTCTCCAAAATTTGTGAGCATAGGATATAAAAGGCTCTTTCAAAAAAAAATTTTCAAAAAAAAATAAAAAATCGCACATTAATACATCGGTTTATTAGGTAGATTTCTTTCAGAAAATCTACCTATTGCAATGGGGGCAGTAGTCTCAGATTCAAAAATTTTTGTGATAGGTTTTCATTTCAGACCCCCTGGACCCCCAAACCACCCTCAACTCAAAAGTTTATATATATATATATGTATGTATATATGTATATATGTATATATTCGCAAGATAACTTGAGTAATTTTTACTTGACGATCATGAAATTCGGTATTTAGGGCTTTTAAACTAATAGAATTTATGAGTTCGTTAACGGCTGAAATCGGACCAGCGGTTTTGGTACTTTACTTAGGGCCTAACCTGCGAATCTCGCAAACCGTTCATCCAATCGCTTTCAAACTTAAAAGTGATGTTATGGGGATGGCTAAGAAAGATTTAAAGTTGGTTTGGATCAGCTGGGCGCAATAGATTTGAACCTAGGTAAAAAAGAAATTTTTTGAATTTTTACCGGGAAACAGATGATTTTTTTTTCTTCGAATTATAGAAAGTTCTAGATCTAAACATCTGAAAGAAATCTACCTCTTTAGTCCTGCTGCCGCGGGACTCATTTTTTTTTTTTTTATGATTTAAAAAAAAATTTAAAAAAATATTCGTTAGATCCGGAGAAAAAGACGGAATAGTGAATCCACCTGGTTTAGCACAGAAAAATCGACACTTCTACCTTTTCAAGTTTCAAGGCCTCAAAGAGTAAAAAAATTCCTTACCTCGTGCCGATGCATCGAAAACGTTGAATTTTCAAAACAAGAATGTTTGCATAAAACAGCGTTTTTGTCAAAAGATATGAATCACAATGCATTGTTTACAGGCTAAATTAAAAGAACATTAGAATCGGGGGAAAAATCGGACTTATCCAATAAATAAAAATTGACAAAACAAGTATTTTATTGTGAGTTACAAGCAATACAAAGACTCAGTCCACGTTATTTTATGTCCAATTTTTTTCAAATATTAATCACAAAACATTTAACATTAAACTTTTTTTTTCTAACAAAATAATACTGAAAAAACAGAAAATATAAAATTTGACGAGATTCGGCCAAAACGGCCTGCATAAAAGAATTCCTTCAAATTTAAATAAAATACTTAAAACATTTGAATACTGCAAAAACAACAAACGACTAGAAAAATAGGATAATATTCCCTTTTATAGTCAGGGGTACACTTAAGGCTATTTTTGTCCCAAATAAACGACCCTTAGAGGGTTCAAACCTACGAATACTAATGAAAAAACCAAATTTTTTGGCAGAAAAGTGATCATTTACAATATTTTGAAAATTTTAAGGAAGGACTTATTGTCAATCCTAGCCACAACAAAAAAGCATTTTTGGACGAATTCTTTTCCATCATTGACCTTTTAAAAAATTGATGATTATTATAAAAATATCTATAGCTAGTTCACGTTGTGAAATAAGAGCCGTGCATTTAGAGGATGAAAAAAAAGAAAAAGAGAATTGGAGAGGTTTTGAGACACTACCAAATAATTAAGGCTCATAAAAGATTCCTTACGGTTTCGGGAACGGTCCCCCCTTAAGATCAATAAATTGGAAATAAAAATGGCAGTGGGAGGGGTCTCAAAGCACTTTTTTTGTTTTGTGTTCGTTATGCGTCGAAATGAAAATCACAGAATTAAAATACTGGGAGTTGGAAAAAATGCAGTGGCACGGAATCGAAGCGGGAAAACTTTTCACCGGGTCCTTTTGCTCTCGTCTTCTTTCGAGGGCGGGTTTGAGCCTTGAGATGAGTCCGCCGATGTCGTCGCCTGAGGATCTAGTCAAAAATTTGTTAAAACATACATAAAATACAGAATATAAGTAACAGGGTGGCCTATTCCCTGACTTAGTTAATCATCCTTAGTAAAGGCTACCAGCTTTCAAGAGCAAGTTCATCCCACCACTCTAACTAGCCCCCTTACCATATCACCTCGCCAATCCTCCCCAAGTCGTCCACCCAACTCCCTACCTCCTAAAATCCTCCCACCACCTCCCTTACTTTCTCATCACCTACCCAACCCACCTCGACCCCACCTATCCCTCAGTATTCCCATCATCGAAATTCTACCACCTCCACTGCCCTCCCCAAACCGCTGCAGCCACTTTGGACCAATCCGATCCAAGCACCGGATTATCTAGGGAGCCACTTTAGACCAGAATAGAGCAACCACTTTGGACGAGTTGAGCAGGTAATCGGAATATAGCAGGATTACGTATAATATTTTTGGTTTACCAGAGGAAATTGTTTATTGGTTTCCATGACAAAATGGTTTAGTCTATTTTCTTGTAATTGCGATTTTTTTAATTGCCTAACGTATACACTTCATTACAATTTTTCCTCCCCTAAATCTTCCCATTCCGGGGGGAGGAACCTCAAACACCCAGGGACTGGGCCAAATAATTGTCCCAGTGCGGGAATCGAACCCGCGACCTTTGTGCCCAAGAGGATTTGAACAAGGGCCACTCGTTCCAAACCCCACGGCCACGCAGGTCCCCAATGTTTTAGTTTTATTATGGTTGTTCGAAAAATGGTTTACTGGACGAAATTGTCCCCCCCCCCTAATTTCTTCTTTCCCTTTTTTTTTCTAAAGTGGATGTCCACGGTTGCTAAATGCTGGTCCAAGGTGGTTATAAAAATTGGTCTTAAGTGGCTGCCTTTTTGAAAAATTGGTCCAAAGTGCATTCTACCACAGAAAATAGAGGTTCTCCTACACTTGCGGCCACCCTGATTTCCAGACTTGATTTACCTGTGGTGCTAAGCTGAGAGAGTTTGTCGGGAAGGTCGGCTGTGGTGGTGAGCGAGTGTTCGCCCAAAATGTCCGGGAGCGCGTTCCGCCTCCCCGTGCGACCGGAAGTCAGAAAGTCGTCGACCAAATTTTTCAAGTCCTCGCCTGACTCCGACATTACTGCCAGCATCTTCAAGACTTCAAAACAAAATAAAAAGATCAAACCTTAAACCATCAAGTTAAGGCACGCCATGGAATCACTTTAAATGCTAAAGCACCAAAGCTTAAAAGTGATTTAAAATCACTACAATTCAAAAATATGCCTATGATCTACAATTCAAAGTTCAATTCTTGACGGTTATTGAGCAAGCCCAGACTGGCCCTGGAAAGAACAAGGACTTACAAAAACCTCTTGACCAATAATTAAAAAAAATAGCAGCACTTTACATCTAATGGCTAAAAAATTTAAACAAAAACAAAGCACGAGGTATCTTTAATTCCTCAACACTCTAAAGTCAAATCCCATATTGAACAAATATTTGAGGAAGTTAAAATTTACGAAACTTTCCCGACAGAAAGTTTCTTTATTTTCGAAATAATAAAAGAATAAATCGCTAGAATTGACTTGGGTCATTTGCAAGTTTCAACCCTATTTCAGAGTCGTTTTTCTCAGAAATGGAGTAAACTAGAGGAAATTACCAATGCTGGGAATCACGGATTTTATAGAAAAACGTCTACTCTTCCCATCTTTTCCCTTGGATTCGAGATTCTTGATCATTAGAACCTGGTGATAGTTTTAGATTTTAAAAAATTTAGGATCCTTTAGGTAGTTTAGTAGTTTTCGGAAGAAAGTTTGGCGTGTTATTCCATTCCTATATTCTTTTATGGGTTTTTTTCAGACCTAATTCCTTGTTTATCGAAATTCGTGCTCTAAGCGGACAGTCGTATTTGTCAACGTTGATACCGTGGCTCTGAGCGGACATTATTATTTTCTAAGGACTTTTACAACAGCCGTCGAGGATGAGACCCCCTTTTCTCCGACAATTCTGATCCGATCCTTATAAAAATTTACACAAATAAAGTTCAACCAATTATGTTGAAAATGCAACAGGGGTAAATTTCGAATTTGTCAATAGATCGATAGTTATTGATGTTTGTATGTCTATTGGTGAAAGTACAATACTGGAATGCTACGGGTCTAATCTTCACCAAATTTTCACCATGTACAGGGCAGCTCATTGGGAGATTAGGGCTAGGAGCGTTCCGCCTCCCCAAAATTGTAATTCCACCGATTTTTCCTTAACTGTTGGTGCCTAGGGCTGACTGGGAATGGGGGTGGGTGGGTAAGGGATGGAACACGTGGCTCTACAGACCTTTCCACAAATACTAAATACTCCCTCAGACCTCCCCCACCCGACCTCAACATCCCACTACCTCCCATCACCTCCCCAACTATCCTGAATGATGGTCAAGGGTGGAGAGATGTCCCCACCTCGCCCACCATTCCTAACATTGCACCACCACTCACCACTCTCCCATCATCTACTCTACCCTCCAAGATATCACCTTCCTCCCCTTAGGTGGAGGTTAGGAGTGCACTTGTAAAAAATTTCTGTTTAAAAACCTTTATAAACTTTGTCACTTTTCCTACTTTCAAGCATTTTAATATTATGAAGCACTCACTTATTACATTACATAAAACATTTTAAAATTGCGTATTTTTCTCATTACGTACCCCTGTCCGCTCAGAGCACGCACCCGAAAAATTGGCTTTTGAACGTAAATTTCTTGATTTCTGATCTTTTTTGGACACTAGGGGCTCTTTTAACAAGTCGCTATTCTTATAAAACAAATAGGGGCCCTTTTAAGCATGGTTTTTTGGTCTTTTTTGAACATCGGGAGGGAGAAAGTTGGCTTTATTCAGTTATGATTTTTAATTCCTAGATCTCTTACCCAGTTTCTCCCCCAAACTTTAATTTTTCCCTTCACCAAAAAAAGGGCGCCTCCACCAAACCCAACCCCAAAATCAAAATTTTATTTATTTTCACAATATTTACAAATTGATTAATCTACATTGAAAAAGTTTTAAAAAAAACTATTTCGTAAAAATTCATGCTCTATTAATTTAATTTGAAAAATTAATTAATACCGGATGAAAAAATCATGCTTACGTAATCAATGTGCTTTTGTTTTAGTGGCAGTTTGTTGAAAAAAGCTCAAAAAACTATTTTTTTTTTAATTTTCAAAAAAACAAAACCAAACACCATTTTTTCGTCGGGTACCTGATCGTCGAGTTGACAGGCGCTTTTTCTTCGTACGTCTCTGGACGTCGTTTTTCCCAGGTTTTGTCATCTTAGAACCTAATTTCATATAAAAATTCTTTTTGATTTTCTTTTTTCTCAAATGGGGGGGGGATGAAGGCCTAAAATTTGAGGGCCGTCGATGATAAAACAATTAAATTTCGACCTTTCCTTCTTATTCGCAAGTTATAGGAAACTCACCTTTATCGCCAAACGCATCAAAGATGTCAAATTGTGATGTCTACCCGAAAAAAATAAAGGAAACTGAATTTAAAGAGAAACTAATTTATTTGTGTACCAACTGTCAAAAAAATATGTGACCACTTGAGAACATTCGGGCCCTCGTTTGATTTTTCTTCAGTCTGACAGCCGATTACGTCTATCAATCTAAAAAGCACAAAATAACATCACGCTGCGTTTTTAAAAAGGGAATTTTTATTACGTAAACTTTACAGTTGACAACATTATTTTATTTCAATTTTCTATATTAATGGACTAAAAAACGCCATTTGAGTCGTTTTTTAACTTTTAATTTAATTTTTTTTCAATCTTGTTTTTCTTATGAAATCTAGAAAGCACAAAACATTTAGCATGCTGCGTTTAAATTTTTCTTTCTAACTATGAAGAAAATGTTTAATTTTATTAAATTTTAAACCAAAAAAAGTAATTTCATCACATTAAAATGGTAAAAGATGGTGTTTAAAAAAAGGGAAAATTTCAAGGACGAAACGCGCGGGCTTTTATGTTGGCCAAACTGTTTTCATTCAATTTGACTTTACTGAGCAAGGGGACCGCAAAACGCCAGGATTTCAGCTGAGCCGGACAGACTCAATACAATTTCCCTTCAAAAGAACAACAAAAAACTTAAATTTTATATTTCCATTTAATAATTGATCTCCATTTCAAGTTTTTTTTGTAAATTATAAAATTTTTGTCTGTAATTCAACAAGTGGTTAAGCGCACGTTACCCATAACCGGTAAGTTTTTTATTTTATTTATGTTTAATTATTGATAATTGTTAAATTATTAATTTTTTTAAATGTTTTCTTTAGTATGTCATGGCCGTTCTCAAGAATGGTCGCTGAGGGGACACAAAAAATCAAGGACCTGTTGAGTCTCCCCCTCCTATCAATTTTTTTTTTTTAGATCACCTTCACGAAATCGGACTTGATTTCAATTATTTGCAAGTTATAATTTAGAGTTGTACTTTGCTTTGGAGTTATTAAAGTTGGGTTAGAATGAACATCTGCTCTTTTCTAGAGCCACCTGTCGCGTGCGTTTAATGGTTTTCGTGTTTGTTTGGCTTGAAAATATTTTAGTTTCGCTCACGTCTGGGATATGGTACGGTCTATTAAGAATTTTATTTAATATTTTATTCGTTTGATCGTAGAATCATTTAAAAAAAGTCTTGTTACAGTTTGTCAGAAATGTCTTCAATTGATAGAAGATAATGAAGCAATTTATGCTGTCAGTTTGCATTGAATTGAGCGGTCTAGTTATGTATGCTTTTGAAGTTTGATCGAGCAGAAAAATCAGTTTTCTGTGAGCTGAATTGGAAAATAAACTTGTCATTGAATTTTGCTAACAATTTCAATTTTCTACCAATTTCTAACAAATGATAGCCTACTTTCCAAGTTCATCTTTCTTTCAATTTAATCATGAATTCGTATTTCATCATCAATCATCATGATTGGCAACAATGATTCTTTTCTTTGACGATTTCTATAATTGTGAATCTTTAATTTTGCTCAAAGGATTCACACTCTAGTCATACTTACATCTATATTCCAACATCTCCCTCCACGTTCCCATTGCGTCCTCTATCCTCATAGACCATCCACAACCTCCCCCAATACTCCCAACATTCCACCATCCCCGTTTTCTCTCCCATCACCTCCTCTACCCTCCTGTTCCATCCCCCAACTTCCCACCACCTCACCCATATTCCCCAACATTCGACTGTCCCATCACCTCTTTTACCCTCCTGTTCCATCCCCCAACTCCCCCCCCCCCACCTCGCCCATAGTCCCCAACATTCCACTGTCCCATCACCTCCTCTACTTTCCTGTTCCATCCCCCAACTTCCCCCCACCACCTCGCCCATAGTCCCCAACATTCCACTGTCCCATCACCTCCTCTACCCTCCTGTTCCATCCCCCAACTTCCCCCACCACCTCGCCCATAGTCCCCAACATTCCACTGTCCCATCACCTCCTCTACTTTCCTGTTCCATCCCCCAACTTCCACCCCCATCACCATACGCCCATACTGTCCCCCCATCACCTCCATCACCTCCCTCCTCACCTCCTATCACCCCACTCTCTTATCACCTCGACCATCCCCAACTTTCCAGTCCACTTACATTAGTCCACTCTCCTGTTACCTCCTCAGCCATCACCAACCTCCCCCCACTCTCCCACAACTTACCTCTTTCTCCCTCCACTCTCCTATCACCTCTTCTACCATCCTCTACCTCCCACAACATACGTCTATCTCCCTCCACCCTTCTGTCACCTCTTCTACCCTCCAACAATCCCTTACTTCTCCCCCACTATTCATATCCGCCCCAACATCTCCCTCCACTCTATCATCACTTCCCCTATCCTCCTCAACCATCCCCAACCTGCCCCCATTTTTCAGTTAGGATCCACTCATAATACGTTCAATATTTCATTGCTTTATAAAATAATCATTAATTTGCACTTTTATTCATGGTAATAGATTTTTCACACATGAATAATCAATTATTCACACTTAATTATTTATAAATAATAAATTATCTACGCATGACAAATCAGCGTGAACCCTTTGAAATAATTATCCCAACGACGAATTCCATAATCAGGACAAAAATTCTAAAAAAATTCGATTTTTTCCAGGTTTATGCCATGAGATCGTTATCGAATCCATTTTTTGACTTCGGGAAGTTAAACATGACTGGTCCAGAAGATTACGTTGAGCTCAACGTCATCGGAAACGGTTAGAATATTCCATTATTCATTTTAAATGAAGCAATGAATTTAATTTTAATATTTTGTTTTGCAAACAATTTATTGGAGTAATGGCGTAAGTGTTAATAAAATAATATTCTGAATTATCCAAATAAAGCCAGTCTCATCTAAAAAAATTTAAAAAAATGAATGTTCTTAAATTTTATTTTTGGTTTAGGTGCATATGGGACGGTATATAGAGGAAGAAGAATTGGTGATCCGAATACCGTTGTTGCTATGAAGAAGATAAAAGTTCCATTGACTGATGAAGGAATTCCAGTCTCGACTTTGCGAGAGATATCGACTTTGAAACAGCTTGACCAAGAAGAGCACCCAAACATAATCCGCCTTCTTGACATCTGCCAGGGTGAAAGGAGAGAAAAGCGACTTTCGCTTTATTTGGTCTTCGAGCATGCCGAACAGGATTTGGCTACTTATATGCAGAATTACCCTCCTCCCGGTCTCCCCCCTCGTACAGTCAAAAATCTTCTTCACCAGATCTTATGTGGTATCGATTTCCTCCATTCATATAGGATCCTCCATCGAGACCTTAAACCTCAAAACCTTTTAATCACAAATGATGGAAAAGTCAAACTTGCAGATTTCGGCCTGGCTAAAACATTCGAGCCTTATATGAGACTTACCTCTGTGGTACGTTGTCTTCTTTTTATTTTGTTCTATTGTTGTTTTTTAGGTTGTCACATTGTGGTATAGGAGTCCTGAAGTGCTTTTGGGTAGCCCGTATGCTACACCAGTGGATATCTGGTCCATTGGTTGCATTTTTGCTGAAATGCTTAAAGGTCGCCCTCTTTTCGACGGCTCATCTGAAGGAGATCAATTATCTAAAATTTTTAGGTAAAATTTTCCCTTTTTTGATTTCATTTTTATGCGAAAATTCTTCAGAGTGATCGGCACACCGAATGAAGATGCTTGGCCAGTCGACGTTCCCATCTCGTTGAGTTCCTTTGGAAGAGTTCCTAAGCTCGATTTGAGAATCGAGATGCCAAATATTTGCCCCAAAGGACGAGATTTACTTGATGTAATAAAATCATTTTTTTGGAAACCAAAGATGACCATTTTTTTTGCAGAAAATGTTTTTGTTTAATCCTGAAGAGAGGATTTCCGCCACGGAAGCCCTCCGCCATGACTATTTCATCGGGAGTGACTATTTCCTTGCATTCACCCCATCGAAAAATCTCAACTGACTTCATTACCATTTCAACAATTTCGTTGACGACCTTTTGAAAAGTCAAGTTTTATTTCCTAAAATTTAAGTTTTTTTTTTAATTTAAGTTTTTTGTTCTAGTTTTTTGACCAATTACTTTTATTTCCTAGATTAAGTTTTTTTGTTTCTTACCAATTTAGACTTTCCTGTGTTACGCTTTAGTTAAAAATTAGCGCTTTTTTTATTTCATTTAATTAATTATAAATCAAAATCGTACTATTTAGTTTTCTAGTTGAGTTTTTTTGGTCGTTTAATTTTTTTTCTGGTTTCGTACCTGCCTTGTGAATATTTCACATTGAACTTTATTTTCTACGCTTATTATTAATTTTTAAGTTTTCTTAGATTTAATTAGTTTTTTTGTTTTTGTACTTTTTTGTCATTTTTTTTTCTTGTAGTTTTTTTTTTTACTTTCTGATGGAGATAAATTTTGAATTTGTAAAATTGCTCAGCTTATGAGGAACACAGATCATCATCGTTCTTGATAATCTTAACAATTTTTCTTTGATTTTCTGTGGCCATAAATAGTGTGTTCATAATTATTATTGTAAAGTGCAGTGTTGTATGTAAATCAAAAATTTTTGAAAAACCATGTTTTAAATTAAATTTTTTTTTTCTTACATTCTTAGTTAAATTTGTACTTAATTACATGAATAATTGACAGATTATTGCCAGAAAAAAGGAGGTATGGAGCTGACCTCAATGAAAACTTCCTCAGGAATCCCCCCTCTCACAACCATTGACATAACTACCCCATCCCCCCTTTAAAAGAAAAAAAAATTATTTTAATTTTTAGCTTATTATTACAGATTTCCAAAACCAGTATTTTTTAGCTACATGTAAGTTCCATTCTTATCAGTGGTTTTCAACTTGCAGGTCCTGACACCTATTATAATTCAATTGCTTTTTGAGATAGATTTCATTGTTTTTAGACCTAAAAAGCACATTTTAGCATATTCTGTGGTAAAAAGGAGCTTATTTCCGACGTGTTTACAGAAAACTAAGACAATTGAGACCAAGGGGCGATAATTGGCAACACTGATTCGTAACAGTTATTAAATTTAACCTCTTGTAATTATATTTTATCCAAACTTGTTTTTTAGGTAATTAATTTTTATTTCTTCCTTATTATTTACTTCAAAAACTATCCTATCCCATGAAAAAGTATGTTTTATTAAATTTTAAGGTGAGTTATGTCGTGAATTTTTAATGTCTTACAAAGGGGAATATTTAGCTAATTTTTTGTTCAATTTTAGATGGAACATGAGGAAAAAGTTGACGTTAAAATCGAGGTTGACGAACCACTCGCCCAAGACGTTTCCCAATTCCTGGAAACCCATTTCGACCAAAACCCTAATTCCAGCGATTTCAAATGCGAGCCATGCAATCTGGAGTTTTCTTCCATTTCCGATTTGAAAAAACATCGTAAAACCCATAAGCCATACCAATGTCGATATTGCGATCGAAAGTTTGCCGTCCAAAATAGCTTGATCAAACATGAACATGTACATACAAAGACATCTAAGCTAAAAAAACATGAAGCGATATTGGAACAGAAAAAGCTGCCTCCCACCAAAATCGAGCAACGTCAACTCCACCAATGTCAATATTGCGAATTAAAATTTAGTCGGCATGCCTCTCTTAAAAAACATGAGGAAACTGCTCACAGTGAAGCTTCAACCGATGAGCCCGATCCTAAGTTTAAATGTAAATCTTGCACTCAAGAATTCACCGAAAAAAAAGATTTTGATGCGCACATGTTGGTCCATAAGCCTTTCAAATGTAAATATTGTGATAAGTCGTTTTCAATTCGGAATAGCTTAGTCAGGCACCAGCATGTTCATACTGGTGCTAAAGTATATAAATGTGAATATTGTGATTATGAGACTTTTGTGCTTTTTCATTTGAAAAGACATGAGAGAATTCATACAGGAGAGAAGCCATTTCAGTGTAAGTTTTGCCCACAGAAATGTAATGAGCTTGGCTCATTGAAAAGGCATGAGAGGACCCATTTAGGTCATAAGCCGTACAAATGTCAGTATTGTAGCGTCAGGTTTTTTCAACAGTGTGCTTTAAAAAGACATGAAATGGGCGTCCATATTGGAGAAAGGCCTTACAAATGCGAAGAATGCGACCGCAGCTTTATTTTGAAAAGCGAGCTCAACCAACATCAGCGGCAAAAACATAAAGGAGAAGAAGGGAAACCTCTTAAATGCGAAGAATGTAAAATGAAGTTTTTCAATGCCAAGGAATTCGAGAAACATAAGCTCAACCACGATCGTAAAAGACCCCACGAGTGCAAACACTGCAAGCAGCGATTTGCCTACGTTTTCAACCTCAGAAGACATGTCTTGACTCATTCCGAAGATGAGTCCTACGAATGTTCATTATGTGATAGGAAATTTAGCCAAGCTAGTGCTTTTAAAAGGCATGAAAATACAATTCACGGAGAGAGAAAAAAGTAGAATTATCACTTTTGTAAATATAATTCAGGATTTTATCTATCAATTTTGGTTATTACCACTCTCTTAAGCCCTAACTTACCATTCTTTCACTCCCCCCCCCCCTCCAACTCCAAATTTCCCTCTTTCAATAGGCCTGCCAAATTGATTTCTCTACCTACCAGGGGCGGACTGGCCCGGTGGGGGGGGGGGGTGGACAGAACCCACCCGTGCCCCCCAAGAATATATTGAGCCCCCCCGGGTCAGGTTTTTTTTTAGCGTTATTTTTGCTCAGTGGCTCCCAAACTGGAGCCCCCCCCCCTAGGGGGTGTAAGCTGTCCCCAGGTGGGTGTGGGAAAGCTCAAGATTTTTTTTTGTGTGTGCAAATATCCCCAACAATTATTGAGAAACCTCAAAATCAATATTTGTAAAGCCTAATTATGGTAAAAAAAAAAAAAAGTAAAAACCTCGAAATCAACTTGTGTGAAGCCTAATTTTAGTCAAAAAACCTCAAAATCAACATTTGTAAAGCCTAATTTTCGTCAAAAAACCTTAAACTCAACATTCATGAAGCGAAGCCTAATTTTCGTCCAAAAACCTCAAAATCAACATTTATTAAATAATAAAAAGCCTCGAGAAGCAGCGGATTTCCTCCGGAAAGGCCTTCCTTAAGCCTATCTTTGATGTCCTAGTTTCCCCCCGCCAGCGCCTAGTTTGTCCTAGTTTGCCTTGATGTCCTAGTTTTCCGAGGAGAGTCCCAGAACCGCTTAGGCAATTTCAACTGTCTTCTACTATGGTCCTCGGGCCATAATATATTTCCGTCACCATTTCCAACCATCTCAAACTTTCCGGTATCGAAGAAATCACGAAATTCCATTTAGGCCCCTTAGCATGGGTCCCAGAACAGAACATCTTCCGTGTTTTGATCCGTTCTTAATACGGTCTGCGGATCATCAGACATTCCCATCACGATTTTCAACCATCTCAAACCTTAAGGTTACAAGAAAATCACGAAATTCCATTTAGGCCCCTTAGACAAGTCCCAGAACCGATTTTGAAATTTGAACTGCTATTAACTATGATCCTTGGCCCCTAGGACTTTCCCGTCACGATTTTTAACCATCTCAAACCTTCAGGTTCCGAGAAAATCACGAAAATGCTTTTTATGCCCTAAGCGAAGTACCAGAACCGCTTTCTCGATTCAAGCCATTTTCAATAGGCTTCTACCTGGTGAAACAAAAGCTTTAAATACCAAGTCTCGTTTAATTCAAACAATCCTAGCTCGAGTTATCGCGTCGGTACATATATAAATAAATATATATATATATAAATATATATATATATATCGCCAAGATTGGGAATGACCTATATTTTCGTGATCAGGAGATCGTCCTGATCACGAATATATAAGCCTCTAAGCCGAATGCCGCCGTGAGGCCGGCCCCAATAGCCTGCTTTCCTCCGGAAATCCGCTAAAAAAAAAAAATTATTAAAAAATTAAAATAAAAAAATTTACGAATGCGAGTCGCCAACAAATTCTTGGATTCTTTTCTTTTCTTTTCTTTTATCAGTAGGTAGGTACCTTGGCATAAATAAAGATCAAATAAAAATAATGATCTAATAAAAATATTATTGTAGATTTTCTATTGTTTAAAAACTTACCTGACAAATTATTACGTCGGTAATTTAAGTAATAAATAAAATAATAATAGGTAGTTGAAATTTTTAATTTTTAAATCTTTAAAAATTTTAATTGATCTGTTCAGATTGATTAAAAATTTTAGACTGTGCCAGACAAAGCGTCATATGTTTTATTCTCCTGTATTTTTTAGCGGAAAAAATTGTTCAACCTCATGACTCATGGTCTATCAATGTTTCATGTGATTTTCCCCAACAAAAGTTCGAAAATCCGCTAAAATTTAAATTAATTTCATCAATGCCTTAAGATTGAGAAAAATATACTTAATTCGCGACTTAAACCGAGTATGATCTGTTTTCAAATTTAATTCCTCAGTTCATAACCTTCTGCTAATATTTCCCAAGGTCACGAAAATCCACTAATAAAAATTTCACTTAAGCCCCTTAACAGAGCCCCAGATCCGCTTCGGCGCTTTTGGACTGTCTTGTACTATGTTCCTCGGGTCATGATACATTCCCGTCACCATTTCCAACCATCTCAAACTTACCGGTATCGAAGAAATCACGGAATTCCATTTAGGTCCCTTAGCATGGGTCCCAGAACATCTTCCGTTATTTGAACTGTTTTTAATACAGTCTGCGGATCATCAGACATTCCCATCACGATTTTCAACCATCTCAAACCTTAAGGTTACAAGAAAAGAAAAAATCACGAAATTCCATTTAGGCCCCTTAGACAAGTCCCGGAACCGATTTTGAAATTTGAACTGCTATTAACTATGATCCTCGGCCCCTAAGACTTTTCCGTCACGATTTTTAACCATCTCAAACCTTCAGGTTCCGAGAAAATCACGAAAATGCCCTTTATGCCCTAAGCGAAGTACCAGAACCGCTTTCTCGATTCAAGCCATTTTCAATAGGCTTCTACCTGGTGAAACAAAAGCTCTAAATACCAAGTCTCGTTTAATTCAAACAATCCTAGCTCGAGTTATCGCGTCGGTACATATATAAATATAGATATAAATATATATATATATATATATATATATATATATATATATATATATATATATATATATATATATATATATATATATATATCGCCAAGGTTGGGAATGACCTATATTTTCGTGATCAGGAGATCGTCCTGATTACGAATATATAAGCCTCTAAGCCGAAAGCCGCCGTGAGGCCGGCCCCAATAGCCTGCTTTCCTCCGGAAATCCGCTAAAAAAGTGAAAAATTACAAAAAAATTTTAAGAGTCGATATTTCGCTGGGCAGTTCACTACAGACGTCGTCGGTGCTTGCGTTTATGGCCTCAAGACGAACTCTTTCCTTGACCCAGACGCAAAATTTAGACAAATGTCGAAAAAGCTTTTTTTGGACGGCTTGCTAACGAATTTAGCATTTTCATGGTTTACAATAGCACCGAAATTCGCGTCGCTGCTTAAAATAAAGTAAAGCGAGAAAAACTTTTGTTCGACTAATCTTTTTCAGGCTGATGAATCCCGAAGTTATCGAATTCGTCAAAGGAGTTGTGAAGGACGTCTTCGAGTACAGGATGAAGAACAACGTCGTTTTGAACGACTATATCGGATTATTTCTAGAAGAAAATAAAAAAAGCAACCATCCAAGTAAAAATAGTTTTCTGCTTACCAGATGCACATTCGTTTTTAGTTTCGTTCAATGATATAGCAGCGCATACGATGACGTTTTTCATCGACGGATACGAAACTTCGTCACTCGCGATGAGTTTTATGATCCACCTTCTTGCCATTCATGAAGACAAACAGCAGAAACTTAGAGACGAAATCAACTCTGCTGAGGACCTCGATTACAACACAGTGATCACTTTGCCTTATTTGGACGCTGTCATATATGGTACTTATGATTTTAAGGAACCAGGGGATATTGTCAAGCTATTTTTAGAGTCACTCAGGATGTTTCCTCCTCTTGGGGCTTTCAATCGGACATGTACGAAGGAAATAACGTTAGAATGTAAAGGACGAAAGTATCATATCAAGCCTGGAATGAACGTCGCGATCCCGGCTTTTGCGTTATTTCAAGATCCAAATTTATTTCCGGAACCTCAAGTTTTCAAACCGGAAAGGTTCTACAAGAAGCCCCTTCCACCTCATCTTTTCCCATTTGGCATAGGACCAAGGATGTGCATGGGTATGGAAAGAAATTAGCTCATAAGTGACCTAACGTGTTTCATTTTAGGGCAAAAATTCGCGTTGACACAGATAAAGTGCTCTTTGAGTAGAATGGTCAAAGAATTCAGGATTTTTCCAGCGGATGAGAAATCGACCAGAATGGCCGAGATTGACGAAAAGGTTTTCTTTACGAACAACTCGAAAGAGCCGATGAATGTCAAATTTGAAAAAATAAATTAATTCATCTTTTTTTTGTTGTTCATTTTTTGCCTTAATTAAAAAGAGCTCTTGGGATGGAAATAAAAGTGCAATGAAGAAGGAACTCCATAAATCAAACTTTCTTGGACTTGACCCACTTCTTTTCACATTGTCCCAATATCAATCACCTCCCCAACCCTCCCATGTCCTCCCCAATCACCCCACCCTCCTTGCTCTGGCATTATCTTTCGAACCCTCTCACATCTCTGCCCTACCTTCCACCAGCTCACCCGACTCTCCCATTACTTTTACTACCCTCTTCATCTCCCCCAACCATCCACCACCTCGTCCAACTCTCCCATTACCTTTCCTACCCTCCTCTATCTCACCCCTACCGTCTGCCACTCCCCGAACGGTCCCATTACTTTTCCTCCCCTCCCCTCCCATCACCTTTCCTACCCTCCCCTATCTCTCCCAACCGTCTGTCACTTCCCCCAACTCTCCCATTACATTTCCTACCCTCCCCCATCTCCTCCAACCTTCTACCACCTTCCCTACTCTCCCATTACATTTACTACTTTCTTCCATCTCCCCTCAACCTTCCACCACTCCCCCCTTCCTCACCACTCTCCCATCACCTTTCCTCCTTTGCCCCTCCCTGGCCTGTTTTTGGTGTCAATTTGCTGAATATCGGGCCTAGTTCGTGAGCCTTTTGTTTTCCGAAACCAAAGATATACATAAGGTGTTACAGAGTTCATGTCCGATAAAGAACAATAGCCATTTTTATTATTTTTTTTTTATTGAACCAATTGAGTCCTCCAATATTTAAAAATATCCTTTAAATAGAAACGGTTTAATTTTAAATCCATATCTCGAGTGCGTTTCTACTCAATTATTTTCTACTTGAACGTTCTGAGTGGTCGACTTTTTTTGGTAGGGATGAGAGTAGGGAACATTTTGTGATTATATTCCAGCCCGAAATTATTTACTTCCATTGAGCCTTCATAACAGATTGCCGTGAGTACTTTTTTTCCCAATTAACAAACAACCGCCGATTCCGACTCGATTTTAATATAAAATGTTTAAATATTATCAATAATAAACAAACTATAATAAAAATAAACCACTTAAACTGCAATAAGAAACGAAAAAAACCACTTAGACTTTACTTTTACTTACAAAGTTCGATTGAAAGATAAGTACAATTATTTTATTTACTCACTTCATTAAAAGTGATAGGTATTGGTTTAACACAAATATTGTTTTTTATTTATTTTATTCTTATTTTTTAAAGAATAACATGAACCAATAGTTTGAGAAACTCGTACTAATTGTTTTAACTTATAAAACGCAGGAATCAATGGATTTGAAATAAATAAATCAATTTCATCTCCTTTTTATGAAGTAAGTTATGAAACGCAAAAAAAAAGTGTATTTAGGTAGACAGTTCATTGCGTAATGACAAATACGCGTTTCGGGACAATGGGAGTGAATCTTGGGCGTTCAACCTATTTTTAGAAAATGATTGCTGACCTTGGCCATTTAAAAAGCCTAAAAGGAAGTGAAGGACAAACCTGTTGATTTTTCTTGAACACTTGACAACCGGTTTTTTGCATCTTCACTTTTGGAAAAACTTTTAGAATTTCTTCATCATTTAAGAATTTTCAGAATATTTCTTTTGAATTTTGTTTTTAGATGATCGACGCCCTTTTAATTATTTTGGCCTTGGTCATTATAATTTATCTATACTTGACATGGAATCATGACTATTGGAAGAAGCAAAATGTGGTCTTCAGGAAACCATCCTTATTTCTCGGGAATTCAAAAGAGATTATGCTTGGTGGTGACAACATGGGGAAAATATTTCAGCGGATTTATAAGTAAGAGAAAAAAAAATGAATTAAATTTTGGAAAACCAGGAAAATTAAAGAGATTCAAAAAAGATTTTCAAAAGTTAGAAAGTTTGCTTGTACGACGATTTTTAAAACGACTTCCTTTTTACAGCGAATATCCTGACGAGCCAGCCGTTGGACTTTTCAAATTCAGGCAGCCTCAGCTTTTGATCCGAAATATGGATTTAATAAAAACCGTTCTCATAAAAGAATTCAACAGTTTCCATGACAACGATTTTTACGTCGATAAAAAAACAGATCCTGTGTTAGGTCTAAACCCTTTCGTCACCAAAGGAGAAGAGTAATCAGCAACTATTTAAAATCATAATTAATTTTAATTGAAATTTCAGATGGAAAAAAGTTAGATCGATTCACACACATAAGCAGACTTCAGGAAAAATAAAAACGATGTTCCCACTTATAGGAAACGTCGGAAAAGACATGCTGAAATTCATTGAGGAAAATAAAGGAAAAGAATTTGAAGTAAGAATACTTTAAAACTTGGATCACCAGACCCTAACAACGTATTTTGCAGGCTAAATATTTTTCTGGGCAATACACAACTGACGTGGTCGGATCGTGCGTTTACGGCCTTCATACGAATTCATTTCTCGATCCAAACGCCAAATTCAGACAAATCTCCGAAAAAATTTTCAGCGATGATTTTGCGTTCAACATCAAAATTCTGCTGACTTCTTTGGTACCAAGTGTCGTATCATTGCTTAATATAAAGTTCGTAACTTATTGTTAACATTCCCAAAAAAAATTGGGGAAAGGGGGGGAGGGGATGTGGACATCCGAAGGTCTTTTGATATCCTTAAGCATCCTTAAGGGTGAAGGAGGGTCGAGGATGTGATGGGAGAGTGCATGGGGGAAGTATTAGCTATTTGTGTAGAAGTCTGTAGAACCTCGAATTCATGGGTTTTCCTCCTTCATACCAGCACTTTTTTAAATAATTTTTTTTTTTTTTTTTCAGACTCATAAGCAGCGATGCGGTAAATTTTTTCAATGGCGTTGTGAGCGACGTGTACGATCATCGGATCAAAAATAATGTAAATACCAACGATTACATTGGAAGTTTTCTCGAAGAGAATAAAAAAAGCGACCAACCAAGCAAGTAGTCTTTTTTTGAAGTTCCTTAAATGCTGATTGGATTTTTTTAGTTCATAAAAAGGAAGAAATAATGGCGCATACGTTGACGTTCTTTTTGGACGGATACGAAACATCTTCGACCCTCATGGGATTCGTTATATACCTTCTTGCCTTGCATCAGGATGTTCAGCAGAAACTTCGAGATGAGCTGACCGACGCGGAAAATTGCGAATATGACACGATACACTCTTTGCCTTATTTGGACGCGGTTATTAATGGTAATAGGAGTTTAGCACGCTTTTAGACCCACTTAAACTGTACCAGTAGCTGGGATTGACGGTGAACAGCAACTGTGCCCAGCCAGGCATCATTAGTCTCATCCTCCTTAATAGGAACATGACAGTATTATGTATGATATTTGCTCACATCGTGTTTTGGAATAGTTTTTTAATCATTCAAACTTTTCCAATGACTAAAAAACCCTTCATAGAGCTAATATTGATCGAAACTGCAACTGTAAGCCTTCTTGTTGATTTGCAATGGACTTTTCATCCCACAGGAGCGTTTTCAAGATCCCTTAAGGGCCTCGTATAGTATCAGTCAATATATTTTCTTTTAGAAACGTTAAGGATGTATCCGCCCGGAGCGTTTATGAACCGAGAATGCAACAAAGAAATCACACTAAGCGCCGAAGGGAAAAATTATAATATAAAACCCGGTATGACGGTGGTAGTACCGGCCTTGGCAATTTTCAACGACCCGAAATATTTCCCGGAACCAGATTCCTTCAAGCCAGAGAGATTCTACAAGCAGCCACCCTCGCCCTATTTTTTCCCCTTTGGACTCGGACCAAGAGCTTGCATCGGTAAGTTGACAAAATTTTTGACGTTTTATTTTTTCCTTTTCCGTTTCCAGGACAAAGGTTCGCTTTGACTCAAATAAAAGCGGCTTTGGCAACCCTGGTTAAAAACTACAGAGCAGTCCCGGCCGTGGAAGGGGCCAAAATGCCCGAAATCAACCCTAAAAGCGCAATGCTCGTCATAAACAAAGATCCGATGCTGGTGAAATTCATAAAAGTTAATTAAAAATTTTAAAAGCACATTTTGTTTTGATTCCATTGACTTATTTTCAAATTACATTAAAAAAACACCAATTTCACCTCCTTACATCCCTCAACTCATTTATCATCTCCTTAAGGTCCAGGGATGGCGGTAGATCGCTAATTTCCAAAAAACACAGAAGACCAATTTTGGTGAAAAGTTAATTCAAAGAATGATTTCAAACGAGTCTGCGCTTTTTGAAGAAAAGAGAACGCTTGAGGGAAGCTGAGTGGTCCAGTTCACCCCCAACGCCCACACCGACAGCATCAAATTTTCAATAAATCTCAAGATTACGTCAATTTTCAAGGTTTGAACAAAATCACATAAATAATAATCCTATTCCATTAATGTCATTTTTTATGTTTAAAAAAATTAATAAAAATTTTTAGGATATTTAAAAAAATTTATTGTTCAGAATTTCAGACTTTTTATTTTTAGCCAACTTGAGAATTTTTTAAAAATTGATTTTATCAATCTCTAATGCTTGGCTGATATGTTGAGTGGAACTCTTACGCATTCCTAGATAAAAAAGGAATAACCCTTAAAAGTTATTAATGATGAAAATTTGTCCTATTTTGTGTTTTTGACCAATTTGTTCATTCAATTTACCGATTTAGTTGATGTCTATCATCACAGGTCAGTGGAGAAATCGGCAGTCTTTGATCACAGTGAATCTGGTTCTTATAATTGAATGCAAACATTACTCTATTTCAATGCTGTTCCTAGATAAGAAAGGGTAGACTTATTAAAAACTTTTTTGATTTAAAAAAGAACTGGGACGAAACGAACGAATGGACGAATCTCATATGAAGGTTCTGGAGGGCTTAAAATTTAAATTATAGAGTGGAGGAGATGGAACATAAAAAGAAAACTGGCCACCAAATGTCAAACCCATGTTTCTAGGCGCGTATTTTACAGTAGGTACTCGTTTTATGTTTCATCAGGCCTCAGGGAATCCTGGACCTATTGAATACGTTCTTCTTAGAAAGAAAAAAAAAAAACCTTTTAAAAAGGATTTTAAAATTAATTAATTTTCATCCATCGGAATATACAACTACCTGGTCAAATTTCATTAATGTAGATTGTAGGGGCTTTCTCATATTTCTACCTAAAAAACAATAATTAATAATATTATGTATTTACATCTTTGTTTGCGTTCAAATAAGAATGGAGATGTTTTTAGAACCTTATTGTAATTTCGATTTTTAGCTGTTTATTTTTGCCCTTTTATAGCCTCTACAGAACACTCTACACTAAATATCCAATAATCACAGTCCCTGACTACCATCAGAATCCCCACACCTCCCACCAACGTCCCACACTCTTTCATCGCATCTCCCACCATCTCTAACCTCCTACTACCATCCTCAACCTCTTCTCACCATCCCCAACCACTTAACCTTACCTCCCGAAACGAAGACCTCCCTCTCAAATCAGCCTCATGCGATCTCCGCACTCTTGCATCACCTCCAACACCCTCCCCATACCTCCCCATCCTCCCCCTACCTCCTAACAACCTCTCACCAAACCTCGAAATCAACAAGCCAAATTTCCGTCAAAAACCTCAAAATCAACATTTTTAAAGCCTAATTTTCGTCCAACAATCTCAAAATCAACATTTATAAAGCCTAATTTTTCGTCAAAAAACCTCAAAATCAACATTTGTAAAGCCCTATGTTGGATCAACATTTAAAAAGCCAAATTTTCGTCAAACCTCAAAATCAACATTTATGATGCCTAATTTTCGTCCATAAACCTCATGTTCAACATTTATAAAGCCAAATTTTCGTCAAAAATCTCAAAATTAACATTTTTAAAGCCTAAATTTCGTCCAAAAATGTCAAAATCAACTTTAAATTGGCAATTTTTTTGTCAAAAACCTCAAAATCATGGTTATAAGAGCAAATTTTTTTTGTCAAAAAATCTCAAAATCAACGTTTTAAGTGCAATTTCTTTTGTCAAAAACCTCAAAATCAACATTTTAAAACCCAAATTTCATTCAAAAATCTCAAAGTTAACATTCAAAACTCAACCGGGCGCCCCTTAACTGAAAGCCCAACCACACCCTAAGGTCCCAGTCCGCCCCTGCTACCTTCTGAGAGTTTTTAAATCGAAAAATCATCCCAGGGGAAATCAAGGCAGTTGAAGGTCCCTGTTAACATGAAACAATAAAAAGACAGTTTTGATTTTAAAAGAATATAATCTATTAACAAAATAAATTTATTTATTAACAAGGCACTAGTTTAGGTACAAGTCTTAAGTACTACATTAAACATTAAGTTGTTTATGAGTGGCTAATTTTTTTGATTTTAAATTTCTGCTCATAGTCAAGAAATAAGCGACCATTAGATTGATCGCTTTTGTGCTCAAGGACCAGAATCCTTCATTTCTTCGGTCAAATCTTCGCTCTTCTTTGAGTAAATCTTTGTAGTATTTGGAATAGATTAGGTCTTGGTCGAGGGAAAGGTCATAGGTGGAGACACGAGCGAAGCCGAGGGAGACGAGACGGTTGGCGATGTTGGTTTTATCGTGGATGACGATGCAGCAGGCCGAAGTTTTCGTCGGTTTTATCAAGAGGAGTTCTACTTGGTTGTTTTTAAGGACACTTTGGAGCCATGAAAAGCCATTTCCTGATATGTCGACTCCTTCGAGACTGACCGGGAGGGCCCTTTCACGTCTGATCTTTGAAAAAAGGAGCGGCGAATGGTCAAGCAAAATGATCGGGTTATTATCCCCAGGTGATATCCCAATAACTTTACCATTCAGCTTAACATGCTTCTTGTAAAAAGCATTCGGAATCTGCGAAGGGCTGGTAAATTTTGAAAACGGCCTTACACTTCGAATTGCAACGAGAAGACCTGTCAAAGCCACAGAATAAATTCCGACTTTCACGCCCAAAACGTTTTGCTCCAACAACGAAGAGAGACCTTCAATAAAATTCTTCTTCTCGTTCACTTTTTCCATCGCACGACCTCAATTTCATTTGTGAAAATTTTAAAAAAGAAACAAAAACAGAGATAAAAGTCTGATACAAAAATATAACCTGATGACGAAACGAGGTTATTTTCAACTAATGACGTCAAAAATGTGACAACTGACATCACATCTCAAAATAGGAAAATGAATTGCCAACTTGAAAACGATCATTCAGGGTTCTGTCTCTCAATATACAAAATTACAAACAGGGCTGAAAACTTTGCATTGCCCACGTGCCGACGTAAAAACGGTCGCCCAATCTTGAACAGTCGTACCAACTTCCTAACTCCTAAGGAGGGATTTTTGATGTGCGACGAATATAGGCGGAAAACCTCGTATACTGGGTGGGAGGACCTTCTATACTGGATTGGGGTTAGGCACCTTATATATTGGGGCCAAGAACTAGGATGACTGGACGTATGTACATACTAAGAAGGGGTGGCGGTACCTTAGACACTGTTGAGAGTTGGGGAAGTCCAAGTAGGCTTCTTATTGGTTGAGACCTTCCTAGTCTTCCTATTGGCCTAGCGTTTCACCCAATACAACCTAGGCAGTCACGTCCTGAAAAGAGCCGATAAACGACTCATTTATTCCTCTTTACTGAAAGAACCCCCCCCCCCCGTTTTAGGCCTAAAACCACAGCTTTCTTCAGGTTCCAAAAAGTGAAATCAACTAAAAATGAACAGTGCAAAAATAACGTTTATTTTTAAATAAGCCACAAGCAGAAAGCAATGCTTTTAAGAAGCAACTTACAAACCACATAACATAAATAAATTTAATTATTTAAAAATTGAAATCATATGCCAAAGCTAACATCCACAGTCAGTCTTAAAACATGGAATGGAAAACAAAATATGCAAGCATTGGCACATTTCATTATTGAAAAACACGATAATTTTTACTAACTTAACTTTAAGGTATAAAGTGCTGATTAGTGACCGAGGTCACTTTTAGGAATGTAAGAGGACGGTTGCGGTATTTGACAAAAGTCGCATAAGCTTAAAAAAAAAATTGGTAACAGGCGACAACCTTGTAGTAACCATGTAAAATTTTGGTTCTTTAAATACTTAAAAATAATTAAGTACGTTAGACTAGTTAAATGCCTCACGTTATGGCAAGAAAGAGTTATTTGTCTTATTGGACATATTAGTAAATAAATTATTGTGAGAAATGGAAGACAGGAAAATACGGCGAATTTGGCAAAAAGGAAGATTCCGCTTGTTAGGTCTATCTGAAACAAATCAAGGTTCATGGAGTTCTTAGTGTTTGAGAGGAAAGTATTCTTTGTAATCTGGCCATTTTTCAGCTTCCTTAGATAATTTGCAATTTGATAGTCAACGAGAGGGAAAAATTTGGAAAATCCTGTCAAAAATTTGCCAGAAAACAAAGGGAAATTTTGAAATAGGAAGGAGTGAAGTAGGTACATAATATTCTAAAAAGACTGGATAAGACATCATTTTCGCCCGAGATACATCCGAGTGCGAAATTTGTCATCATTTCAAATATCCAAGGAAACCAAAGGAGCCAAAAAAATATGATTTGAAACCATAGTTTGTTTCAGAATTGACAATTTGAGCTTGTAATCTAGTAGAAGAAAAGAATTAAGAGCGAAAAAAAAAGTCAAATTATTAAAATTTCAAGAACGGCTTTGGTCTAATATTTTGGTAAAATTGGAATTTTTTGAATGAATACTGAGCATGGTGCCGTTTTTGAAATTTTAAGAATTTCTAAGAGGCATTTTAAAGGCATGCGAGTCCCGTAGGAGGGATGGGGTTGCTCAGTAGAGTCTGGATTTTTTCGAAATTCGGATTTTCCTGGTCGGCCAAACATTTGAAAAGGACGCTCTCCGTTGTTGTGATAAAACAACCGATTTGCTGTAACCTCTGAAAAGAAATAATAAATTTTGAATAAAGCTGTAACTTTTTTTAGGTACCTTTAATGCTAAAATTCGATCTTCTTGAGTTCGAGAAGTGCACGAATCTGCAACAACATGGACTTCAAGTTCTAAAGCACGCAGTTCCGCTGCAGTCTGCTCAATTGTAATGTGAGTCTGAAAGAAGAAAAAAAATGAAATTATTGTACAAACTGGAAACCAATGGTATCACTGGGAATGTTGGCACCCCTGCAATACCTCAAGGCCGAATAGGACGACACAAAGGACATTCTCTTTGCAAAGCGAATAGAGCTTCCTGGACACCGCAGGCGTGAGCATGCTCAGCTTGGTCTTCTCATAAACGCCCTCAGCATGGCTGATATCCAATTCGGTCACCGTCTTCCCCATCGATTCCAACTTCTGTTCCGTCACAAGCAAAGGAATGCCCAAAATCTTAGCAGCCTGGCACTAAAAAAGAAAACATCAACAATCCAACAAAAAGATAACTACCGCCTTTCCAATATGATACCTACCACAACATTGCTCATATTATCATCAATTTTGACTACCCAAATAGAGTGTATTTTAGATTTTTGATACCATCAAAATGCTAGATTGTTGCAATTGAAGGCCATGATGGGAAATGCATGATTGTTTCAGTCTAGATGCATGATTGTTGCAGTTGACGAGGGGAAAAAATCATGATTGTTAATATACACAATATGCATGATGGTTACTTGGCTAGGTATGGATGGACCTATAGGGAAGGTATGGATGGACCTATGGGGATATGTGTATGGGAGGAGAAGGTATAAAATATAAATGTGTGACGTAAAGAATTTATTGTAAACTGAATTGAATTTTGAATTAAAACATATGTTGATTTGGACATGTGACGCTGGAGCCGCCACAGACCTATAGGCCAGGTATGGATGGAGCTATAGGCAAGATATGGATGGACCATTAGGCACGGTATGGATGGACCTATAGGCCCGGTATGGATGGACCTATGGGCAAGGTATGGATGGACCTATCATGGATGGAAATATCACAACGACTTGATGAGTATCATCAAGATCCATGGTTGTTGCATGAGGGAAATACTATCGATTGTTAAATATTAAAATGTATGATGATTGTTTTCCCATTACATGATGATGACCAAAAACATGATGGAAATATCAAAAAGCATGAATGTCAGTAAACGTCAAGGGTACATGATGCATGATTGACGACTGTTGCAGCTGAAATTCGTAACTGGAACCAATCCCTCTATCCTTCACCCATGATTGTTTCATCCAAAATACATGATGATTGATGGAAATATCAAAAATGTAGCAGTAGAAATTCTGTGGTAGAAATTCAGGGTCCCACATACCTTCAATGTGGCAGTAGATATCACATTTTCCGCTCGCCCCCATTTTAACACTTACCAGCTTACTCGCAGACTGGACTATCTCGTTAAAATAAACGGCCTCCTCTCTATATTTGTCTTGAATATCACAAAGTAGGAAAACGGTCCTTTTCGGAGGCAAAAGGCCGAATTTAACGACGGTCGAAGACATTTTCGTTATAAATGAGAGCACCTGCCGGGTTTCGAGATTAAAAACAAAAGGCGATTTCGAAACATTTTCTTATCACTCATTAAACACTCTCAAGTCATTTTAAACTTTTATTTTTATTGGACAAGTTTTACTGCTTATCAATTCTGTGACAGATGAATCAGAGCGTGAAAAGAACGGGAGCAGGAACGAACGAAATCACAGTTATTAATATAAAAACGATTAATTCAAGATAATTTAGTTTAAAAGTTTACCAAAATATAAAAAATTTATCAATAAGTTAGGAAATGAATTCATGAATTAAGTTCAAAATGGTTTTAAATTACAAAAACGTTCACTTTTGTTAGAAAAGATCAGCTCTGCCTTATCTTTTCTGAGCAGTTATTTGAAAAGTTTTAACCTCTATTAACCTCCCTGATACCACAAAACGTAAACAAAGAGTATCATGTTCATGCTGACAGGTTTTTTAATTTTTCTTAGATAGGAATCATAACTATGCTAGAAATCATGTACAAATGATATCATATCTTAATAAATTGTATCCAATGGCTAAGCAGAAACATATATTCCCACTAAGGGATGAATGTGTTTATACTCAATATTACTGGTTTGTAGTCTTTTAATATGTATATTTTCTACTATAATTGATTATTTCAGTGAGGAAAACGTGTGGAAACTTTGTGAAAAGATGAATGAAATGAATGGGAATTTGGATGATGTTTATGTTGTCTTTATAACGAGTAAAGCAAAGGCAACTCCGGTTTTCTGCATGCGGATCCAAACTGATGATGATCTTCCACTTTTATGGGTATGAAGGTGCAAGAAATTTACTTTTTATAAGAAAATTAATGTTTTATCCTCGATTTTGGGAAAGAGCCAGGGAGACCTCATAGAGTCCCAAACCGGGGGCGTACGGTGTCTAGAGGTGGGCAGGCTCATTTAAAGCCAAATTTTCGTCCAAAAACCTCAAAATCAAGGTTTCAAGAGTCATTTTTTGTCTAAAACCTCAAAATCAAGACAATTTTTCGTCAAAAACCTCATGATCTTGGTTTTAAGAGCCAATTTTTCGTCAAAAAACCTCAAAATCACTGTTTTAAGTGGAATTTCTTTTGTTAAAAACCTCAAAATCAACATTTTAAATCCCACATTTTCTTCATAAACCTGAAAATAGATATTTAAAACCTACGTCAGCACTGAGTCAAGAAGCTCAAGAATTTATAAAGCCTAATTTTCGTACAAAAACTTCAAAATCAACATTAAAAAAGCAAAGGGGCAAAGGTTTTAATTTGTTTAAAAGGGGGGCGCACTGTGAAAAAGTTTGGGAACCTCTGTTTTTGTCAAAAAATCTCAAAATCAACGTTTTAAGTGCAATTTCTTTTGTAAAAACCTCAAAGTCAACATTTTAAAACCCAAATTTCATTCAAAAACCTCAAAGTTAACACTCAAAACTTTAGGGGGGGGGGGAGAGGGGCAAAGGTTTTAATTTGTTTAAAAGGGGGGCGCACTGTGAAAAAGTTTGGGAACCTCTGTTTTTGCTGAATATATTTTTCTAAGAGCCAATTTTCTTTTTCCAATTTTCCCAATTTTCCCCTTAGCTGAAAACCCACCCACACACTAAAGCCCCAGTCCGCCCCTGAGCATAAAGGCAAGGGTTTAGGGGGGGGGGGACGGGTTTTAATTTGTTTAAAAGGGGGGCGCACTTTGAAAAAGTTTGGGAACCTCTGCCATAGAGTTAAGTATATGTATCAATAAAATGCAATTTTTTTTTCTTTTTAAGGATTACCACGTGATCCTAATTGCAAAAGATGAGGAGACATTTTATGCTTTTGACTTTGACGCGACCCTTCCAACTCCTTCACCCGTTCGAGAATACTTATTGAACGTCATTCGGAGTGAAGAAAACCTCAATCCTGCAAATAAAAGGTGAAAATTCATCTTTTTCTAAAAATTTGTTTTAATAGTGCAATTCAGAATTTTCAGGATTATACCGGCCTCGGTCTATTTGACCAAGTTTTCTTCCGATCGGAGTCACATGAAAAACGAAAAAGGTGAATTTTTAAGTAAACCGCCCAATTATCCGCCGATTATGCCTGCTGGTTTGGAAAATAATTTTCAAGACTTTATCTCAGTGAGTGAAGAAGTCGGGATCGGGATCGTAACTGACTATCAAGGCTTTATTGAACATTTTCGATACAAAGATTGTAATTTCTGATTACCTCAGCTTTATTGAACATTTTTGGTATCATTTCCCCCCAATTTTCAAATTCTAAATATATGTTTTCAATATTTTGTTTATTTTATAGGTGTAATGTTTTTATTAATTATTTTATTTGACAAGAAAGATCCTATCTAAGCAGATTTTGAACCATTCTCAAAAGAAAAAGGTTGGGTTGGGGTGTTGTGGAAGTGATGGGACTGTAGGGGGAGGTTCGGGGAAGTCATTAAAGGGTAATTTGGAGTTAATGGTGGGATTTTGGGGGAAGTAATGAGACCTGGAAGATGCTCCTCACTGGATTTTAGCGGATTTCCGTAGGAAAGTAGGCTATTGAGGTGGTCGTCACGGAGGCTCCCAGGCTAGATGCTTATATATTCGTGATCAGGAAGCTCTGGGGATCACAAAAATATAGGATGTTCCTTTCATGTTTATATATTTATTTGTTTTTGTGGTGGTATTAGTAAAGTAGTCTGTAGAGCCCTCAATTTTACTGGTTCCTCCTCAACAACACATTTTTTATGAGAAATTGCCTTATAAAACTCTTTTAGGTCCTTAAAGTCTAAATAACAAGTTTAACCCACCTCACCTCCTAGGTGAATAGAAAAACGAAATCCTTAAACTATAACTCTTTATTGATACATGGATACGAATTTAAAATAAATTATACATGTTTTAAGGTTAAACAAACATCATTATGCATAAAAACATCAAAGATGTTTGTTCAAGCTTAATTTTAAAACGTTAAAATAATATTATAGTACAATTTACAGACGTCTTGAATTTGTTTATCTTCTAGGAAATGGCACGTTTTATCCATTTCGTCATTTATGTCCTGTAATAATGAGATCTTCCCATTGTGTACGTGTTTAAAGCTATGCAGCCAGGATGTTTGGTCCCTGTGTAATGGTCGTTTTGTTGTTCGTAGTCTACATCGTAGTATATTCCACTTTGGTTCTAAAAAAGTGTTTAGTTTTGATTTTTTTAAAAATAATTGTGTTCTTACTGCGATGGATCCTCGACTTTTAGGTCTTGGAACTTGAAAGTTTCTTCCAAGAAGGTCGGTCCTGTCTTCTTCTTCGCTGCTTGAATCATGTCGCGTGTTATGCGCAGATCCTGGTCTTAGGCCAAGCCTTGGCAAAGGCATTGGTGCCATTGGAAGGGTCCCACCATAGCCAAACATCGCTGAAGGTGGCCTCGTTGCTATGCCGACTGGCTCAGGCTGAAATAAAAACGACTTTAGTTTTCTATCAATTATTGTTTTTAAGTGAAAAAATATGCAAACTTCTGATTTCTCAATAAGAAATTTGCTTTAGAACGTGTTTCACGTGCTTAGAAGAAAAGTAAACAGTACTTTGCCACCTACTGCATAGTGGTTTGTGTTTTGGGCCATAACGTCCGCTATTTGGGCCCAACGAAGTCGATCTTCTAAGGAAACTTGATATGGAGGTGCTCCTATCCCTGGAGTCTTTACTGTACTACCACCGGACGGCATGTAGCCAAATACTGGAGAACCGATGCCGACCATTTTTTGTTCTCTGTTCCATCTTCGGCTGTAAAGAAAAAGTTAACTTGGAACATAAAAAGTTGCAGAATGTTACCTCCACATGCATAAGCAGGCTAAGGTTGACAATATGATGATGACAGCAGCGACTGAAGCTCCAATAGCGACGCCTAACACTTCACCGTCAACTTCGCACTGAGAGCCATAATAATTACCAGCGCACTGGCAAACTTGCTGCCCATTGTTATAGCTGCAAGTTCCTCTATGGTTGCAGTATTCAGTACTGCACGTTTCACATCTTCTTCCCGATTTGTGGGGGTTGAAAGCGAAATCGTCTTTGTATCCAGGAGGACATGTGCATTCAAAAGATCCGAAGAGGTTTTGACACGTGGCTGCTATATGACAGTCATTGAGTTCTGGAGATCTGCACTCGTCTAGGTCATAAAGATGGGATACGCTATTCAACGGCGATGCCCACAATGCACTCGTCCCTATATTGTTGCTTCTTCTATGTATTGCTCCTAAAAGCTGCTTTTGTATCTCTTGTTTTATCTGTGGTCTCATTGTCTCAGGGCTTTCTTCAATTTGCAACGTCATATTGATGAAAACTGGTTTGAGCGTTGATCCTGGCGTTGTGTATATGTTGTTCAGCTTGGCATTCATGTAAGCGTCGGAAAATGGGGTCATTGACATCGCAGATTCGAGCTAAAAAGGAAAATCAATTGCGTCCTTTTGTTTTTCGTTGTACTTACAGCACGAACTGCTTCGTATTCTAGCTGCAGATATTCTTGGGAATCGATGTCTTTTAGTTTTTCATTCCAAACAAGTTTGTGTTCGTATATCTTTTCGACTTGGACGGAAGCGACGATGGAGATGACTCGTTTGCAAGGTTGCCTGTGGCTGTGCCTGCTGTACCCTGGGGCGCAATGGCAAGAAGAGACGCCTTGTTCTGTTCTGCAGATTTCATGCTGGTCCGTATCGCAGGTACTCCAGTCGCCTACGATGCACGTGTCGATTCTTACTGGAGGCTGTTGTGGCCTTCTTGAAGGCGGACGTTTTGGCCTACTTTGTTGATTGTACGATCTAAATGATTATTAGTATAGAACGCGTTTTTTTCGATCACTTACCCAGCCGTTGGCTTGATTTCGGCCCTCGTACTTGATGGTTTGACGCCTGCAGTTTCGCCACTTCCGAAAAGACTAATGTACGTCCGTTTTCCGTCAATTGAGACAAAATGCTGTCCTTCCTCAGCGGTCGTAATGACGGAGACTTCGCCATTTCCTGCCCCAGGGAGGCTCACGCCTTCTAACTCAACTGAAAAATTTGGTTAAAAAAATTTTTCGAAAATGGTTCTTACCTGGATAGATGACCGGCTGTCCTGTACTCGATGCGGCTCCGTGTATTGCGGAAACGGTGACGTCGAAGATTTCCCCTTTGACTGGTGCTGTGACAATGGGCCTTTGTTTTACGCCCGGTTTGTATTCAGGATCGTCCAGGACGATGCCTGGTCTTGGAGAATAACCGCCGCTTCCTCCTATTGAACAAAGCAATTAAAATAAACAAAATACACGTTTTACAAGCTAGACTGGACAAGCCGATAGCGAGGAATCCATTGCCATCGATAACTTTTGGAGCTGACGTACAGGGTGCTCCAGAAGGACCCTAACTTCGTTATTTTAAATACAAATCCTGTTTTTTGACGATTAAATCAGATTCTACGCTTGATTTCCAGTAAGTTTTACTTAAAACGCTTTTTTTAAAAGACCAAACGTTCTGGACTTATGAACACTGAGGACCAGCAATTGTTAATTACGAAATGTTTGGTCCCATCAAAAAATTGTTTTAAGTAAAAGTTAATCGAAATTGAGCATGAAATCGAATTTCATCATCAAAACATAGTTTCGTATTTAAAATAACAAAGTTAGGGTCATTCTGGAGCACCCTGTATGTCGTATCCAAAAGTTATTGATGCCAATCGATTCCTCTCTAAAATCCAAGTTGGGTTTATTTAGATTCTTTTTTTCGTCAGATCTTAAGTCTGTCAGAAATATCAAAAAAATGATTTTCCGAACAATAAAAGCGTAAAGAACTCATAACTGAATCATCTTCGGTCGCGCAGTTTCCGCAACCTTCGTTCCACTTTCTACAGGATACAAATTACTCATACATTGTCAACGTATTATGTGAGAAGGGAAAAGGTTCCTACCTTTAAACGGCTTCGTTGCTACAGGAGCTTGTTCCCATTTCGTCGGCTTGTGGACGTCTTTCAACGGGATTTCTTCGACGATCGAAGATTCTATTAGAGTTGGCGGAAGGACGGGTGAAGATGTGAAATTCTTTGGTAACGTTATGTTCGAAGGTTTGGCCGTCGTAGTCGTCTTTACGGTTGTTGATGTCGTAGTTGTAGCTTTAGTTCCTTCTGTAGTCGTTTTTTCTGTAGTTGGTTCGGTTGCTTCAGTCAAATTTTTTGTCGTCGTCGTCGTCGTCGTCGGTTCTGTGACAACATTGACACTGGAAGAGACGCCGACTCCGATGATTTTGGTCGCGTTTATTGGGACTTTTGTGGTCTTAGATTCTGTGACGGCTTGGGTTATCGGAGTTATTGCTGTAGGCTCGACGAATATTTTAGTGCTGTCTTTGGTTTTGTTCTCTTGTTTCGTCTTTTCGTTATATTCCGTTGGTTTTGGCTTGACTGGACGTAATGGAGGGCGTAGGCTTGGGACCGCGGGTGTTTCCGTCGGGACTAATTGTTCGGGAAGAGGTACGCCGGAAACAAAAGGCTTTATCACGTGTTTGTCTAATGGCTTCTCGAATGGATAAGGAGGCGGGTCGTGAGTTGTGGGAGGCGGCGGAGGAATCAAAGAAGGTGGCGGGTCCAGAAGTAAAGGAGGTAAATCCGAGATCCTCGGTGGGCCCCTGTTATTAATTCTGTTCCTCATGACCGGCCTCGAGTGTCCATTCCCGTTCAGATATTTGACGAAATCGTTAATGAATTCGCGCAAATCCGGGTTCTTTCTGTTATCGCCTCTTGGGGCAGTCGCCGTCGACGTGGCAGTACTCTGGGGCTCCACCGGAGGCAGGCTTCGACCTCGTGAAGCCCCATTCGCTTCCCCCGACCCGGTTTTCGATATACTGCTTGACGACTGCGGGCTGCTTTTCGTCGGCAAAAGCTCATAGTAGGTCCTAGTAAGGTCGTTGTTGTAACTAAAATGCTGCTCAACACCAGGAGCGTATTCCACTGTATCCTGACGCCTTTCCGCCACAGGACTCGATTCTTCACTTTTCTTCGTCGTTTCCTTCGTCGTCTCTATCGTCTTCTCTGTCTCCTTTATCTCACCCGTCTTCGTGGGAACAATCTGAGGACCGACGCCAACTATCACCCTCGCAGTGTCTTCAGTATGTTTGGAAGTTGGAAAATCTGAAAAAGAACAAAACGTGCTATAGTTACGCCATAAAAGCAACTCGTCCTTAATTTGAACATAGAAAAAACTTATTTTGCAAGTCAAGAAAGTCTTAATTGACATCTCGTGCACGGATTTTCTTCAAACCTAATTTCCTAACTATTTTCATGATTTCACGCTTCCCGGCACTTTTCACTCCCAAAATCCGAAATAAGGCCAACTCGAAGCGTTTTCAAACGTCACATTTTCTTATGAAAATATGTGAAAAGTGACCGTCCCAGAAACCCCGGATGCATAGGTCGAAAGGGAAAGTTCGACAAGAACACAACAAGCGGACAATTTAAATACTTCGTCGACCTCTCCTGGAATATAAGAGTAAAAGTAAATAATTAAGTTTAAAAAAAAAAAAAAAAAAAAAAAAAAAAAAAAAAAAAAAAAAAAGCGACGTTGTTTTGGACGGAGATCGGTTCGGCAACGTTGGTTTAACGGGGCCTAACGGTCTGAAGGAGCGCTTGCATTCTTGCTAAGGACAACTCGAGAATCAACCAAGATACATCTCAAAAGTGGGACGTTTGTTTATTTTTAATAGAAAAATGACCTTCCAGGAATGATATGAGAAAAATCGGAGGGAACAATAGAAAAATTTCCTCGCTTTGAAACCACCGAGGGGGAACAAAAGGCCTGAGACGGCCAATAAAAAAAAGTTGAAAGGAAAAAAAAAAAGAAGGTTGCGGTGGCTGTAAAAGTCGTCTTCTTGAAGATTCTTTTCCAATATACAGAAATGCGGCTTCCTCCTGGGGTTTCCGTATGACGTTCTAAGGTCCGGCTTGCATAACTATGACGTTCGGGCATCTCCAACATAAGATTCGGCAACCAATTAATAGCGAGTATTGCCAAGTTTCACTTTGACACAAATAGATTATGAATAGTATCCGTTAACAATAGGAATTATATTTTGTCACTTTCTCTTTTGAACGAAAGTTATGACGTTTTGAAATCTAATTTTTCTCTTTTGAACTGAAAATTCAGCGGGTTCAGTCAACCCGGAGTTTTTTACGGTTCTTAATACGTACTTGCGTTAACAATTTGAGGCATTCCGTCACGTGAGCCGCTTTTCCAGGGACATTACAGGCTAATGGAGGGTCCTAGACTACCATTTCGAGCATTCCCGTGCTCGTCAAACCGTCATTAACGCTTGTTATGACGTTTTAAAGAGTATAGCATCTCTCAGAAGAATGTTTATTTTCGAAAAGGGGCTTTTTGCTGTGTCTTCGGGTTCGGAATGCAAGTACAAAGACCAAAAATGGAAAAGCAAGGTTTCACGTTCGCTTTCTAAGAAAAAAATTATTTACTTTTCAAATTTAAGTCTTTCAGTAAAAGAGTCATGGAGGTTATAACCGGTTATTTGCCAAGTTCATCATCGTGTTGCTGGTGAAAAATGAAGTAAAAGTTCTTTTGTTTTAAACAACAAAAGTGGACTAAATTGGATTAAAGCGCGGCAGTAACGCTCGCTTTCACGTGACAGACGATAAAAGGTTTTTCTTTCGGCTTCCACCATAATAGAGTTGCCCGCATGACTTGAAAGAAAAGGATCCACTTGCTTCACGTCTCCAAGAAAAAAAAAAGTGAAATTTTTTCTATTCATACCTTCAATTTTTCTTGAGACGTTAAAAAACATTACTTTCTAAGATGCAGGTACTCCAGCATCCCCAACGCAGGTAAAAAGAGAAGATTCTTCCGACGACCGAATCTTTGTAACGGTTTTTGATATTCTTCAATTTTTTTCCCTCCTATTAGTCCTCGTAATAGCATAGCATTCGTGTATTTCGACGTCCATAATCCGTGACTTGAAACCATTGCGGTTAACGATGGATTTCAATAGGTCTGGAGCACAATATTTAGGTTCCATTATGTAAATCTGGGTTTAAGTACGAAAAGCAACTTTTACGGTTGAAATAAAGGAACCCTGTTATCATTAGGCTCTTTTTTCGTGTTCCGACAAAGTATGAATTGCTAAATAACACCGAAAATCAGAAGAACGGAACAACTGTACCGGTTAGGTAAAGAAGCGAATCTTCTGTTTTGTTTCCGTTTTTGGAGAGACAGTTTTCCCAGGGTGTCCATTCTTGTCACTTTTTCTAGCTTGGACACTATTTCGGTTTGTGCCTCTATAAGCTGATTTCCAAAGGAAATGAAGCTATTTTGGTTTCAACCCCTTTTTGGCTGTTTGGGGGTATTGTGTGTGGACAGCTTTTTGAGTGGTTTTGACCCCTTAACAATAACGAATCTTAGTGACAACACGATTGGTCCAAATATTAGAGGCTGAATTGTCAGTTTGGGCGATTTGGACTTTCTGAATTAGCCCAATTTGTTAAAAATTTCCCCAATCTGGGTATTCCCAACTCATTTTTTCTGTGCAAACCCTGTGGAGAGAAGGAGCGTCAAAAATTGATTTATGAAGAAAACGTGGTTGTGTTGAAATCGCTGAAAAACGTCGATTTTTAGCGACATGAGATTAAAGTTCAGCCAATCGAAGGCTCTTTATAGAACAATAGACATTCGTGGAGACTGGTCACGCTCTATATGCGCCCACAGTCGTCTTCGATCAGATCGGATTGACTTTTCACGTTTTCGTCGTCCCTGATGCAATCCGTCCGAAATTAAAAAAGCGCTAATCCCTCTTCCTCGTCTTTTGTGCTTTGGGAGCGTCTCGAATCCGCCGTAAAATCCGCCTATAGGAAAGAACTCCCATCTTTTGTCAAGGGATTTTTCACCCTTCGTCACAGTTCAGTCACCCGCCGAAACCGTAACACCTAATTAAAACGAATGACAATCATAAGAGAAATCCCGGACATTCCATCTCGTCACTATTGGCCATCCGGATGGGAAAATCCTCATATACATCATTCGCTCCAATTAAATTTTGCCGGTCCGATTGCATCCGAACTACATGGGTGGAAGAAACCGTTTGGCCCATTTAAACCAACGGTTTCCCTTCACTTCATGAAATAAAGAAAAATATCAACATTTACGTACATAATTAGCTATATTTTGATTATTTCCACTAGCTACCAATTGTCCAATTAGCACCATTGTATATAAGCACCCACAAAACCCTCAGGATGATGTATCCCAAAAAGCCGTGACTACCACCTCAATAGCCTACTTCCTCCGGAAATCCGCTAAAAACTTAGAAAATGTTTTGAGAGAGTTTATTTTAATGTATGGGGTTGGTACACACTGAAGCGGTTTTTCTCCGATAACGTGAAAGATATTTGTCCTAGAATGTTTTAATTGATGCCATCGTATTCCTCGTCCCATTTACCATGCGAATCGACCAGTCGATTTTATAAAAATCGTATTTTGACTCCAATTTTTTATGGTGTCAATGATTGCTGTCAATCATGGAAAGATATATCCCCTTCGCTTTTTTCTTGAGATTTCCTTGAAAGGACTTAACTGTATATAATATTATCTCCATCTTCGAACCGTGCGAATCTATGAAATATATGATATTTCGACCTAGCGGTAAAGATAAGTGCCGATGATATCTCAGGAATAGCGAAAATAAAAGTATTTCGTCGAACAAACTTTTTTTAAATCGATTTTCTGCAAATTGTCACGCTTTTTTGTTTTCAAGGTATTCCCTTTCTAAGGCCGTTGGCCAATGTGAACATTTTATTTACCTTAGGCTTTAATAATATTGTTCGCTTTGCATGGGAGAATGCACGGATCAACAATTTCGGTAATATACCGTTAAAATGCTATAATGGGCCATTATCGTAATTATTACTTAACGTTATAGTTAAATGGGTCATCGCTTTTTGGCTGGTGAGAAGGATGTAGGAAATTGAAAAAATGAGTGTAAACAATAGGTCAGTTGAGCGGTTATATGAAGAGTGTGGACTCGCCATAGGACCGTTATCAGGAAACAGTGACACCCATATCTTTCTTTTCCCAACCGGTACACTTTATACGATCAGGCTTATTCCCACAGATTCCCATTATTCTTCGCACCTTTGTGACCAGGGAGGGGCTTTTCTTTACGCGTTTTTTCTGGTTAATAAATTGAAAAGGCGGTTGACGGGGAATTCAATGCGGCCATCGCCGAGGTAACTGTAGTCCCAATTTATGGCCGTGAAACCGAACAGCGACAACTAGGAGACAAAATGAAATAAAACTGTCTAGGAAGTTCTTAAGCTATCGGATTCCCTGAAGTCTCGCCAATCTTCGGTTGCTGACATGATGGATCTTAGCAGTTTTCGATTTTTCTACTTCCTTCTTTTGACACTGCCAGACCAGAACTCTTTTTTATTTAATTGGAACTTTCCAAATTCTTTTATGCATAGGGGCCCATCAAAGCGTGAAAGTGTAGTAGCTGGTGGTACATGTTAATTGCTTATAATCTTCCGATTACGAAAGTCAGCATAAAATATTCATTAGTGAAATTATTTTTTTCTTCCTGAACGATATGGAAAGCTGAGCGACGAGCAGAATCGTTATTTTCGAGCTTTTTTCGAGATAAAAGAACCAACCAGAAGGTGTGAACGTTACAGGTCAACCGCAGCTGCCTTGGAGGTCATATTCCTATCTGAGTGAACACGTCGAAAACTTGATTTTCATGGCATTTCAACTGGGATTCATTAAAAAATGGCGTAAATTGGCAAAATTTTGACCCTGGAACTAACTTGATCGAAACCAACTTAGGCTCGTTTTAAAGGCATTTTATTGCAGAATATTCTGCAATTTGTCCAAACCCCATATCCATCATAGATTTTGCTCCACAGGCAGTCAAATACTTACGTTGCTCTGCATCTGAAGATAGTGAGCTGGATAGGATTCGGACAGCTTGTTGAACATTCTGCACTAAAATACATGAACTGGTCTCGATCGGATTGTTAGCTTTGATCCCAGAAGTCAGTTGCGTCAACCGATTTTAGTTACTGGACATAGTCGTCGGCTGTAGAGGAAGAAATAGGAATAGGGAAACATTCATGCTTCTTTCGGTTTTTGTGAAATGAAACATTCTAACCTAAGCTTGATTTTTCATGTTGCGGAAACCACAGGAGGTTCCGCAATGTAGATCACTGGATGAACTCAATTTACTGTTTTTCTTTGTTCCTCGAAAGTTTTGGTACAGTGATTATACATTCTATCTATATATATGTGTGTAAATATCTATAGTTACACTTTTTTTCCCTGAATATAATCCACTTACCATCTGAAGACGCTACGACGGTCAAGGCCGTGACCAGCGCCAAAGCGGCCCAGGGCTGCATCTTGAAGAGGTCACTGACACGCACAATACATAAGTCACATAAAAAATAATTAACTTTTATTTCAAATCAAAATAAATCTCGACGTAAACAGAACATTATAGACACTCCTATTTCTTTTTATCCATGGTAAACTTATATTTTTCTCTTTTGAAAATTCATGAAATTGTTTATGAAATGAAATTAAAAAACCGGTATCAATTTTGCAATAATTCACTTGAGTTTCGACGGGGATGGTTGAAAGGACGCGTTTTTTCGACTGAAAGCTCTGAACCTCAAGAATAGGCCATCATCCTGGTATGGAAGGGGCGAAAATCTCGGAACCCCCACCACCACAAGACTCCTGAGCGGCGCCCTCAGCTCAAGACCCTCATGGCGAAAGGACTCAACTTTTTTTCTCAACATATGCGCAAAAAAAAGTTAAAAATTTTCTCAATTTTTGCATTTTAAGGGAAAAATTATGAATGTAGAAAGGATGAACCGAATCGATGAAGACATCGCAAAATTGGATAAGATGATCAGGGTAGTGAATTCGCATAGTGTCTCCAATGATGCAAACGAAGCTACCCAAAGCCATAAATTCAATAGGTAATTGATGCCATTTTGAAGGCTTGTACAATCCTAGATTTCAGAAAAGAATACAAATCGGCAAAACTGGACCGTATAAAAGAGGAAAATATAAAATTAAAAGAGGAAATTTATAAACTCGAAACCGAAGTGAGTGCGTTAAACGCGACATCTTTAAGTAAAGAAAACCGACTTCAAAACGTCCTCAAAACTCAAAAAGACCTCGAAAGGACATTATCAAGAAAAGTATGTTTGCACAGGTTATGGTCGTATAACCTCAAATGAAGGTTTCAGAGCTCAAAAATCTATTAGGTGAGACGAAAAAATACAAAGAAACCGCATTCAACCGAATCGAAGTTTTGGAAGAAAAATGTGAAAAGCTCAACAAAAAAGTGATGGTTCAAAGCCAGGAGCTGAAAACAGTCAAAGAGAGATATTCGATTCTCAAAAAGAAATTATGCGGGGAAAAGGTATGTGTAGACCATGTAAAAGTAGCAATCATCCATTTTTTAGAAAGATGAAATTGACCAAAAAATCGCCAGGTCGACTTCAACTACCGAAATGTAATAAAAATTTGAATCAATATAATTTTTTTCATTGGTCCTATTGTGTCTGGGACGTCCAGAAATGCCTCATTTTTTGTAGAATACTAAATTTTGGTTAATAGGTGTGATAAAGAGATTCAAGTCGACGATAATTTTCTTATCAATATTGATACAACAATAGAAGATTTATTTTTCCTTCCAACGCCGCCATCACCTAAAAAGGTACAAATTTTAAGTCTTTAATAAAAAAACCGGATAACATAACATTTTTTATTGTTTTATATACGTTACATAAAATATTCTATGGTGAAATCTAATTGCAAATTATGTATGTAAAAAAAGAAATAAATTAGCAATCTTTATGTACAGTTTAAATTTTTTATACAATTATACATGATATACACCACACGAAAGCACAGCCTATGCTGTCTTTGAGGGGAAACTCGCACGGGGAAATTTGAGGATCAGACTTGTCAACCGAAAAGGTATCACAAACTGCGAGATTCTGGAACTGAAAGAGGAACAGAAAAAAGAGGAATGACTGCCTTTACCAGGGTGGCCACCTTAGAAATTTGACTTTTCAAAAGTTCAGGGAATTTCGGATAGTTGGCCAACCTGCTTTTTTCAAACTAGGGTCTAATTTCAAGAATACAGTAAAAAATAACAACTAAATTCAGCCTTGGGCACATGTGGTCTTAATCCTACAACACATGGAGGGAAAAACATCCAATTTAACAAAATGCACAGAAAAATGTTAATTTCAATCAAACAATTTAGTTCAGTAATATTAATGTAGGGTGTGCTAGCGTTCTGTTTTCTATGGCCAAGATGGCAGGTTTTTGCACTAAAAATACTTTTTATTTTTTTAATTTTAAGCAGTTAGGGATCGACTTTCACCTTATTTTACAGACTTAGGTTAATATTTGGCTTTCAATGAACATACTAAAAATTAAATAATAAATAAGAGAGAAATTTTGAGCATTTTATAAATAAAAAGAGCAATAAAGGCACGAAAAATAAGTTAATTGTTTTTATATGCTTATTAGAAATTATAAATATGAAAAAATATTTTTTTAAAAATTTTATTATTTATTATTACAATAAAATAATATCTGCGTTATCTTTTTGTTCTTTTAAAGCTCTACGTCTTTCCTCGATAATCTTTTTACGGGCTTCGTCTCTTGCTTTGATGGTCGATGAAGCTTCTTTAGGGATCGACTTTTTCACTTTTCGAGGTGAAGGGTTCGTTTTGGGCGATTCTTTGACTTTGACGTCCTAAAAAAAAACATGTGATTTGTGAGGAATTTTGTTTTTCTTTTACGTACGAGTTTCCAGTGGTTCTTTTTGAGTTGCGCTATGTTTTCGAATTGGGCCATCATGTCGTTGACCTGAATCATGACCATGTCCCAGAATCCTGCGAGGTCTTCGTTTGTCGTCGGGAAATCATCGGTCGCCAGTTGTTCCTAAAAGAAGAGGATGAAGAAAATCAAGAAAATAAACAACTTACGATGTTCTTTTTGCACAATCCTTTGAACTGGTTGAGTTTTTGTGCGACGAGAAGTCTTGCTTTACCAGCAGCAGCCCTTAAAACACCGCAGACCTCTTCGTTCTCGCACGTTTCCAGATCTTTCTCCGTGTTCTCCGCTAGATTTTCCAAAATAGCGACTTGCTCAGCATGCAACTAAAACGAAACTTGAATCCCATGCTAATCATCTAATTTTTTACCTTCAAATAATAAAAACCGTCTTTGACTTCAGTTTTGGTGATCAGCGGAGCCGCATCTTTCAAAGATGTTGCGTCGACGACGTCGCTTTTTTTACTTCCATTCATCATCGAATCACGTACAACATCCAAAGAGCTTAATAACACAAAAAACACAACTATTAATTTAATAAAGCCAACATTATTTTAAATATATTTAATTTAAATTTTAAAATAAAATAGAAACAGCTGATATTTCTGAGGGGACTAGAATGAAGAGATCATTAGGTGGCTAGTTGAGCATGACAATGAAACAATGGCAGATTATTATCAAGATTGAAGGTTTGTAGCGATCGTTTTTTAACTCACCTGGACCTGTCGGGGGTCGATCCTCGACTTTTTCTGCTCGTGACTTCCAATTGGGCGCGGAATTCAGGTCGGAGGAGTCTAAGGACGGGTAGGGAGGCTTCATTTTTTTCAGAATCCAAATTCACGTCTGGTAGAGTGGTATCCTAGAAAATGACAAATTTAAAACAAATTTTTCAAAAAAATAAAAAACCGAACTTGGTCAAAATAATCTATTAGTATGGATAAAAACGTTAAAAATTCTTTTGGTAAAAATTTTAGTCGGAAAAAGATTAAAAATGAGAAAAAAAATATAAAAAGTAAAATGATCATTTTTAGAGAAATGAGAGTCAGCGATGAGAAACAAAACTTGGACTTTGGTCATCTAATAGTTTTCTGTAATCCAGAAAGGTCAGGGTTGCCAGCACTTGCATGGTCAAAAATAGGAAAGGGAATTTTCTTCCTAGAATTTCCATTATTTTGGCCACAATTTTTTGCCTCTCACAAGCTGTGGGTTCTGAAGCAGTTTTGCCATTTTGGGTGATTTATCGCAAATTGGGAAACTTTCAGGGGATTAATCTGGCAACCCTGCTGTCCCACAAAGTTGGGCTTTTGAAAAAGTTGCCAGTTTGGACGATTTTCTAGCAAATTGGGCTACTTCGAGGGCATAATCTGGCAACACTGCAAACCCACAAAGTTGGGCTATTAAAAGTGTTTTCAAAGTTGGACGATTTTTCGCAAATTTGACTACTTTTGTGGACCTAATAGGCAACAAAAGTTCTGCTTTTGACAGAGTTGCCAGTTTCTGTGATTTCTCGCAAATTGGGCTTTTTGTGAGCAGAATATGGCATCCATGGTAGAAAATTGTAATTTACCTTGAGGGGGGGAGATTCGCGAGTCGTGTTGGCCTTCCTCGGAGTATAGAAACCTTGAGCAAGAGCACCCGGTCCATACAGCCTCTCGACTCTTTGCATTATAAAAGAAGTCTGCGGCAACTGCTCATTGATATTTGTCGGTGTTATCAGCCTCGATCCTAGACAAACAAAAAATCAACTATTTCCCAAAAAAATAAAAAAATTACCATTATTTTTCTCATCGAAATTTTTTCCAGTATACGATGAATATTTCGACGTGGCCGTATTGAATGACGTGAAGCTGTCTTTCACTAATCTAAAACAAATAAAAAATTTAATAATTTAGATTTAAGACTGAAATTTAGTCTTACGATGTATTGTAGCCTCTTTTTTCTTGAGAATGGACTATACTGGCGACTCTTTTGGGTGAGTGGAGGCCGCCACATCCGTTTAAAAAGTCAAGACCTTAAAAAAAGATGATAAGAAAAATCTTGTTTGATTTTAGTTTTTCGTTTTACCTTTTCCTTGAGTTTGCATTTTTGAATTATTTAACTCCTTAGGTACCGATGTTAAATAGTTTCCACAGTCGCTTGTATATGAAGCATTTTGAACTGAAACAAAATTACAGCACTGTAACCAAGATTTCAATGAATTAAACCTATGTTAAAAAGGAGGGGTTTAAAGGCAAATTTTTACAGTTTTTTGTAAATATCTCAAAAACCGTACGTCGTAGGGGAAAAGATATTAAGTACAAAATTAAAGCTTATTAAATTTCCTATAGATTTAATTTAGTGAGATTTTTTGTAGGACCAAAAGTATATGAGCTACGAGGGATTTTCAATTATGACCTCTGAAGGAGGGAAGACTTTTTTGGTTCACTGTAACCAAGATTTCAATGAATTACACCAATTTTATAAGAGAGGGTTTTTTATTTTTTTGCCAATATCGCAAAAACCGTACGTCGTAGGTGAAAAGATATTAAGTACAAAATTAAAGCTTATTAAATTCCCTATAGATTTAATTTAGTTAGATTTTTTGTAGGACCAAAAGTATCTGAGCTACGAGGCAAGATTTTCAATTATGACCTCTGAAGGAGGGAGGACTTTTTTGGTTCACTGTAACCAAGTTTTCAATGAATTACACCAATTTTAAAAAGGAGGGTTTTTTATTTTTTTGCCAATATCTCAAAAACCGTACGTCGTAGGGGAAAAGATATTAAGTACAAAATTAAAGCTTATTAAATTCCCTATTGATTTAATTTAGTGAGATTTTTTGTAGGACCAAAAGTGTCTGAGCTACGAGGCAAGATTTTCAATTATGACCTCTGAAGGAGGGAAGACTTTTTTGGTTGACTGTAACCAAGATTTCAATGAATTACACCAATTTTAAAAGGAGGGCTTTAAAGGCAAATTTTTACAGTTTTTTGTAAATATCTCAAAAACCGTACATCGTAGGGGAAAAGATATTAAGTACAAAATTAAAGCTTATTAAATTCCCTATAGATTTAATTTAGTTAGATTTTTTGTAGGACCAAAAGTATCTGAGCTACGAGGCAAGATTTTCAATTATGACCTCTGAAGGAGGGAGGACTTTTTTGGTTGATCAGGGGACCAACCCATACAACCATTTTGGGCTTGATTTTTTTCATCAAGATTTTGAAGCTGAAAATCATAAAAAGTATTGATTTCGGAGCTTATAGACAGAATACCTACAATCACATAGATTTCAATGATTCAGGATGGATGCCTGACCCAGATTTCATGATAAATAGATAGTTAATATTGTTTTTTACTTATAAAAAGGTTAATTAGCACTATTTTTCTGTTGAATTATGTTAAATGATTACCTTGCCTACGAATCGGGCTGACAGTCCTCGACCTCAGTCGTCTTTCTTTGCATCCATAGCTTAAAGTGGTGTAACCGCTAATGCAGCAAGCAAGCGAGACATACGACGGCTGCTTATGTACTTCCTTGATTACGTTCTCCGTCTCATTTCCATTTGTCTCATTCGAATTCGAGTCTAAAACGTCCAAACTTTAATTTTTCTGCACTTACATTTGTAAAACACAAGCGAGTGGGCCGATAAGCTGAAAGTGGGTGAGTGAACTGGATAAAGGAACGAAAACTGGCTGAATTAATTTCCAAGTACCGCATGAGTTCTCATGTAGAAACAAAAATTGCCTAATTAAAAACTTTTTTTTTAAGTCCGTAAAAAATCCAGTTATTACCTTTATCCTTAAGCAAAGCTAAATTTTACAGCAAAGTATTAAAATGTGCGATATTCACATTGAAGTGCTGGATTATTCGACATCGATTGTGTTTGTGAATTTTTTTTCTCGATTTTTGAAAATAAATTATTCAATAATATTGATTGCTTTCCCTTTATTATATAGGTCACTGTAATGTTGATGCTAAAATGTTGATTTTAAATCTGATAGGGTCAATTGGTGTACTGGGGCATGTGAAAAAATGTAGAACCAGGGCCAACTGGGACGCTTAATATCTTAGGGCCAAATAGTCTACCTGAGTCATCAACATGCCTTATGGGTTGTAATAAAATAATGTTTTTTGATTATCTAATCTATAACTTTCTCCATGCTTACAACGTTTTTCTCGTAACATGCAGACGTTTTGTTGTTTTTAATCTCCATGCACCTTTAATTAAAAGGCGGTGATAATTAAGGAGCAACGACACTAAAGGAATTTCCATTCATAAATTATAAAAAATATAAAAAACACTGAATGAACGTATCTGGGTTAAGTGAATGCGACAAGGCCGACAAGAAATGCATTTTGACCTTCATTCCATCCCACAAGGAACAAAATCAAGCCACCTGGCTATATTTTTTCTAAATAATATTTTAAAAACATAATTTTTTGAAAAGGAGGCACCTGTGGATGAACATGTGGTGTGCACTTTGTGGGGGAAAGTAAAAACTGAAATAGAATATTCTTTGAAAAAGGGGAAAGCTGGGAGATAATTTTAAAACACAAGAGGGAGCTATGAAAGCCCTTTTGGTCATCTCAATTTTATGGATACTAAGGTATCTAATAGCTAAAACAATTCTAAACCTAATTTTAAAAGAAAAATCACTTTTCTATAAAAGCAAAAACATTGGTTAGCCTACACTCAAGAGTTTTTTTTATAAATTCATTGTTTTTTAATATTTCCAACAGCTTAGAACAGCCCAAAATGATTGCAATGGCAGAACTTTTTGATGTAAAATTTGGGGTATTCGGATTAAAAAAATGTGTTTTTCGAAGTTAAATTTGGGTGATTAAAGATAAAATAGTGCTTTTAGGAGCATAGTATGTAAATGATATATTATTACTCTGTGCTTTTAGGTAAGGAATTTGGGGAGGGGGGGATAAAATTAGCTTTATTTACATTAAATTTGGGGGTATTATAGACAAAAATAATAAGATTGGGGGGGGATGGACAAAATAAGACTTTTTGGTATGGAATTTGGAGGGATACAAAAGTGTTTTTTGACGTTAAATTATGGGGATTATAGACAAAAACAAATTTCGGGGGTTATGGACACAATTGATTTTTTGATGTGGAATTCGGGGAGATGAAAAAGCGTTTTTCGACCTTAAATTTGGGGGGTTGTAGGCAAAAATAGGCCTTTTGATGAGGTAGGGGGATAAAATTGCCTTTTTTGGATAAAAATGGCTTTTAAAATAGGACTTTTTGATATGTAATTTTGGTTTTTGGGGGGGGATATAAAAGTGTTTTTAGACGTTAAATTTGGGGGCTTATAGAGAAAAACAGAAGGGGCACAAATGATTTTTTTTTTATGTGGAATTTGGGGGGATGAAAACCTTAAAGAACTTGACCTTAAATTTGGGGGTTGCAAAAATAGGCCTTTTGATGAGGTTTGGGGGGGGGGGGGGGGATAAAATTGGCTTTTTTCACATCAATTTGGGGGGGGGGGGTTATAGACAATAATATGGAATTTTGGGGGATATAAAAGTGTTTTTTTTTTGTTAAATTTGGGGGTTTATAGAGAAAAACAAATTTGGGGGTTATGGACACAAACGATTTTTTGATGTGGAATTTGGGGGTATGAAAAAGCGTTTTTCGACCTAAAATTTTGGGGGTTGTGGAAAAAATAGGCCTTTTGATGAGGTTGGGGGCGGGGGATAAAATTGGCTTTATTCACATCAATTTTGGAGGGTTATAGACAAAAATAGGACTTTTTGATGTGGAATCTTGTAGGGGGCGAGTGTTTTTTGACGTTAATTGGAGAAATTATAATTAATATTAATAAGGTTTTTTGATGAAAATATATATGTAGTTTGAATTTGGGGGATTATAGACAAAAAACTACCTAAAAACCAGTTCGTTTTTATGTAAAAGAAGGGGGTGGTTCCCGTAAAAATGTGTTTTTCATTGTTTTTTAGGGGGTTATAGACAAAAAAAAGGCCCAAGGTTAATATTCCTTGATATTTCCCTGATTTTCCCTGTTGTCGGCCACCATGTGGTAGGGTATCTCCTAGGAAACCTGAGGCAGCAGGAATAAGGTGAAAAGACTGCAGCCTGCATAGACATCAGCAGGCCAACTATCATGCTCTTAGGGTAGATTGACTGGACCCTCAACCCAATAAAGACATTGCGTTTTCTCAGCACCCTGTAGACCGATTGACTTAAAATTTGGCACAAATCTTCTTTAATATTCTCAGAAAAAGCCCTGAAAATTTCAAGTCGAACGAACCACTAGGAGCTCAGAAAACGATCCTGTCCTCTGCACACTTTAGGGTTCATTAGAGTTGGAAATACTTCAAAAAAACGAATAATAAACAAAACACTACAAAAAATAGGATTGTCATCGTAATCCGATTATTGGGTTAATCAAGACAAAAACAGTGTACACATATTAACTAACAAAACAAAATGGGAAATGTGACAAAATCAGCGTTTTTAAAACGCACTTCATGCCTCCTAATACCTCTACATGCATCACCAGGACCGCGGTGACAAAACCGTCGAGCCTGCAACTATTCGGAAAACAACGAAAATTGAAATCTTTTCCGAATACTTGCAGGTCTGACTTGTCCTTTTTTATTTATGGTCACCTTTTGACGCGTTTCTATCCATTGGAGATTCCATCAGGTTATCAGGAGCGACCATGATGAACTTTATATATCCTAAATATAAATATTTATATCGTTTTATATCAAATAATAGACCATTATAAACTAAGTAGGCGTCACAATTTTGAAATTAGAACATAGAAAGTGCCTTACCTGATTTCAGGACCTTTTTCTTTTCTATAAGAGTTTAATTTAAAACAAAAAATTATAACAATTTAATCAAATTATAACAAAAAACAAAAAAATAAAATAAAAACAGAGATTCAAAATAGAGTGAATAATTTAATACTAGGAAGTGGGATTATGAAGAAAGGTCTACGAAAAGAGAACTTTCGCCATATTGACACATTTTGACATCGATCCTGGAGATAGAGAAACCGTAAGGTCTTGTAGTGCGGTCTCGATTTTCTTCGTAGGCTGAAATTGACGTCATCATTGGTTTTTGACGTCATTTTTGGGGTAGATTCTGGGGATACTCTGGGATCATGAAAAATAAAGGAAGAGCTCCAACACTAGTCGGTTGAGGGAGGGAGATTGGTTTCTGTGCATATCCTTTAGATTAGTCCACATGAAAAGTAGCTACCGAGTATGTCGTTCTAGATGGCTTCAAAATTCGTGATTAGGAAACTCTGGAGTCAAGAAGAAAAAAAAATCCGCTAAAAAGGAAGAAGATACATTCATGGGTTGAGGGAGGGAGATTGGTTTCTGCATGTCCCTTAGGTAAGGCTACAGGAAACGTAGCAACGTATGCTGTCTAGAAGGCTTCAAAATTCATGTTTAGGATACTCTAGGGTCCAGAAAAATAACGAAAAGGCTAATTCTTAGGTTGAGGGAGGGAAGATTGGTTTCTGCAAATTTCTTAGGTAAGTCTTCAGGAAACATAGCAGATGTCTAGGAAGCGTCGAAATTCGTGATTAGGATGCTCTGAGGTCCAAAAAATAAGGAAGAGGGAGGGAGATTGGTTTCTGCATATCCCTTAAGTCTACAGAAAACGAAGCAACCGCTGTCGTCTAGGAGGATTCAAAATTCGTGATTCTGATGCTCTGGTGTGGAATAAAATAGAAGAGAGGCTCTAACGATTGAGGGAGGGAGATTGGCATCTGCTCCCCTTCATAACTTGCCTGCTTGAATCCAAATGCGTTTTTACACTTATATATTAGAAAAACACATCCTTCTTTAGTAGTAATTATTATGATTTGCAAGTATCCTATGTCGTATTAGTCTGATGTATGAACGGTATCGTGCTAAAGGGTCTGGAGGAGCCATCGACCGATTCATTCGGCCCATCAATTCAGGAGTTTTGATTATAATCTCGTGGAACCTCGTCGCCGCCTTTTGCCACTTTTGACTCCAAAGAAGCTAGAAGAAAACATTAAATTTCGTTCTCTATTCTTTAGATTACCTTAGTGTCGAAAAATGTGGGAAGAATGGTGATCGGGAGGCTGACGCATGTCAATTCTGTCCTAATAGAATTGCTGCAGATTAGATAAATGAGTTCCAAAACAGAAAGGAGAAGTTCCAAACGTTTGCCGGTCAGTTCCTGCTGAAGAAGCCCGAAAGCGTCGGAGGCGACCACGTTTTCAGGAATTCCAGGGTTGTCGGCTATTCTGGATAAAAGATTTTGTAAAAAAAAAATTTTTTTTTTTGGCTTTTCTTTTACCTAAAACGAGCTTTTGTACCCGCATGGGGATGATCGGTTGTTTCATGTCTCTGATGAACGTTTGAAGTGCTGAGGCGCTTTCGATGACTGTTTGGCTTCGAAGGAAAGTCTTCAGAGTGACCACGTCCCCCTTCATGATGCAAGAAAAAATTTTGCTCCTCATATCCGCCCTTCCTGGAAAAAGGAAGATCCCTTCTTCCCTAAAATCTTGAACAGTTTTCATTAAATTTCAATCCAAACACAAACTTACTCGCTTTTAAAAATTCAACTATTTGGATCGCAGCAGAAAACGACTTTTCTGAAATGTTCTTTTTATTTTGTAATCTAAAAATACAAATTTCAAGAGGTTAAATTATTCTAGAGAATTGAAGATGCACAATTATCGTTGATTAGACATTTCAAAGGTCAATTGGGTAGACCGATCTGGGCCCTTCAGAGGTTTTTACGTTTTAAGTCTTATTGACCCCAGACAAACAACTATGTAATTGGAGTGTCCACTCACAAAAGTTGACAATTTTGGCTTTAGTTGGATTTAGTGGATCAGGACGACTTGTCACACTACCTATCTGGGTGGAAGAGTGGAAGAGGGGAGGTCCAGGAGGGCAGGGAAGGTGATGGTAAGTTGGGGGAATGTAGGGAGAGTGTCCAGGAGGGTAGGGGAGGTGATGGGAGGTTCAGTGGAAAAAAGACGCACCCTTGCACCATCCTAACTATGACTGTGAAAGGAATTAAATTATTTATTAGAAAAAAGCACGTGGGCTGTATTTATTCTCATTTAAAATGTCAACAAAATTTTGACTCTGTTTATTTTGAATTTGGAGAAAAACGTGACTTTTCAGGCTCTATTTTTATTATAAAAAGTCTTTTCATTTCAATGGAGAAATCAGTTTTAAAATCACAATGAAGAGCGTTTTAGTAATTTTGATATCGGTTTTGGCTTGCAGTAAGGCCCTTGGCCGTGACTGGAACCATCCAGGTTTGAGGAAGCGATCGCCGATTTTGCCGCCGCTGGACGTCCACCATCTCGGTTTGGGCCATCTGGGACTCCCTTCGCCGCCTCTGGGTCATCTTGGACTTCCTCAGACTTCTCTGGGTCATCTGGGAATTCCTCAGACGTCTTTGGGTCATCTGGGACTTCCAACAGCTCCTCTGTCTTGCCCTGGCCTTCCTCTTCATTACCGCCACCTTCCGTCGTTGCCTCAGCCTTTACCGCCTCAGTACCGATACGTTCCTGTCCAGGATTACGTCCCTCATTCATCAATCGGGCACAAACCTCTTCTCAAACAAGGACATTTTCTTCACCACCCTTCACCCTGCGCACCGGTCAGCTTTCCCAGTCCAAACTCGTACCTTTTCCCACAAACAGGACCCACCGTCCACTTAGGACCCGCACAACCCTTCCCTCATTCTAACTTGTACTAATTTATAATTAAGGAAAACTTTGTATACTTTTTTTAAAAATAAAAACTTTTTTATATTACTCCATTTTTGTTGCTTACCCACAAATTTTATATAACTATTAAAAAATAAAAGAATTTTTTAAGAACAAAAAAATTCACTTAGCAGAGCGTGGTTTCGATCCACGGACCTCTGGGTTATGGGCCCAGCACGCTTCCGCTGCGCCACTCTGCTTCTTGCCTCAGCCAGCGAAAAGTTAATACATAAACCCTTAAACAATCAATACTTTCAAATATGGAACAAATCATTGAATTTTACTACTTTTTAGGGGTTTATTTCGTTCAAAACACAATTTTGCTTTCTCACTTACCGTAGTATAAGTAAGCCATGTAATTTTGCAAGAGTTATAAAATTTTTTGGGTCTTCCAAAATGAAAATTTCCACTTGCCTTTGGCATTTTAGATGATTCTGAACTAATTTGGTTCCATGTCTGTCTGTATGACTGTTTATTTAGTTCTAATATAGAACCTGGAAGGGAGATTTCGTCCAAAAAGGGGTTTTTGATGGTTTTAAGGATGAAAAACAAGGATCAAATACCTAAAACCGCAAATGTCACCATGTCGTCGAGTTTTTATAAAAAATTCAACGTCGAAACTGCAAACTTTTGGTGGTTCAAAAAAAAAAAAAAAAAAAAAAAAAAAAAAAAAAAAAAAAAAAAAAAAGTCAATTTTTTTTCCAAAAACGAATTTTGAAAAAAAAAAAAATTTTTTTTTCTTCATAAAACGGTTATCAGTTATTTATTCTGTCTGTCTGTCTGTTACTGTTCACGAAGGAAGAACAAATCAGGAAATGCAGGATGTACCTGAAAGGAATCTTTAATAATAATTTAATTACTAATTTTTATCACATCTCGCAAGAATTTTGTTTTGTTCCAACGAACCAAAAGAAACCCGGCAACGACTCCACTGATAATACCAAGTTATCTCAAGAACACCGATTTTCCAACCTAATCCAGTTTCTTTGCCTAACCTTCAAGTTGTCTGATTGCAAAATCTAACCTCCTTTCCGATAAAAAAAATTTTTTTTCCTCAGAAAATTGATTTCTCTCTTCGGTGTAAAAAGATGTGAACTTGGTTCAAAGGTTGAAAAATTTATATTTTTTATTATTAGTGAATTTTGAACCGTGGTTATGTAAAAAATGTTGTCTAAACTCTGATTCAGCATTTATATTTTGTTTTTTTCTTGTGTTTAAGAAAAGGAAATTTTAAAATTCTTTTAGTGTTCTAAAAGTTGCTGAGATGAGGACGTTCTTCTTAATTTTCGTTTTTGCTCTTTTTGTAGCAGCTCGCGGCGAGGAGATGGTTTGCGTCGAATTTCGATCTTCGAACCAGCCACCGTCCAAAGTCTGCGGTTATCCAATGGGGAAGCCTGATTTTCAACCTCGATTTTCGGATAATTCAAGACAGATGGATATGGTAAGTTTTTAAATAAAAGAAAAAGTATTTAAAACTGTTGTAGACTGGAACCCCGATGAAATTTATGACTGAAGGGAAAAATTGTCAAAATTGCGGGAATGGTATTTTGCCGTTGCCATACGCTGCTGCCGGACTTCGTGAAGGGAGGACCATCATAGTACCGCCGATGGCGAGAAAAGAAAGATCCGACTGCAGAGAACCGATCCTCACGCCGATGACTTTTCCGCCTGTCCATCACAGGATCATCCCGACATCTCCACCCCAAATCAACGCCTTCGCCGCAGCCGAAGAAATGATAGGAAGATACTTCCATCTATATGACAGAGTTCGACAACTCGAAGAACGACTCAAAATCGCAGATAGTACCACAGTACCTCCAAACGCAAAAACCCCTGAACAAATTGTAAACCCTCAAAAAATTTCCTCCCCAGAAATCCCACAAAAAATTTCCTCTCCAGAAATCCCCCAAAAAATTTCCTCCCCGGAAATCCCCCAAAAAGAAGCCATCCAAAATCCTCGCGAACCTATTAAAAACTAAAATTTTTTTTGTACTTTTCTAATAAAATTTGTTTATAAAAAAGACTTTTTATGGACTTACACCTTCCTCCATTTTGTATATTCATAAAAATGAGCTCTTTCTTTTCTGCAACAAAAACAAATTTTAAAGAGAATTGGCTAATTTTTTTACTGCACAACCGCAAATAGGATTTTGACAAAATCAGTGTTAAAACATTGGTTTTGGGGTGGTGAAATTTAAGTCGATTTTTGAGTCAGATATCTGAGTACCAAATAATTAACATTTTTTAGTCCTAAATGAGATTTCCAATGGCATGCATCCCTCAGAGTTGATAAACACTGATGAAAACAATTCATGTGCCTCTTAAATACAATATAAGCCCTATGAACCAAAAATCAACGCTTTTTTTCAAAACCCAAATCGGCTTTGGCCTTTGTTTAGATCTATTGATAACTTATCAGCCGTTATAGTATAGGTTATGAAAGTTTTTCTCCATTCTGACCGACCCTATTGGGCCTAGTTGGTCTTGGGTTACGATTTTTGTCAATTTAAATGGACAAAATGAACACAGAAGAATTTTTTTAATTGATGCAATTCGACTCTGTCCTATTTTCAATGTAAATTTTTTTTTTTCATGAGCTCCAGCAAAGAAATTTGATATTTTTCTGTAATTTTTCGTATAAAAATTTGTTTATTTTTTCCCAGTAAATTGTTTGTTGAATTAGCTATACGAGAACTAAACAAAACGTGACTAAAAAGGAAGGAGAAAGTCAAAGGAAGAAAATTCGTTATATAAACTCTTCAATTATTTAAACATTAAATAAAAAAAATGTTCTTTATAATAATTATTTTGTGTTTTTCATTGACAAGGGGTTCACCTCTGTACGATCCGACGTTGGACACGTTAAGACCGATAATCTCGAGGATCCCCACGTCACCTATACTCGTTTCTCGACAAATCCAACCTCCGGGTTTCTTTTTTCCGGCCGAAAACGTCCACTATTTCGCGAAAATTATACGAGAAAAGGAAGGAATGCCGAAAGTAAGGACGCTCGATCTACCCTTCAGCTACGAATGCCACCATCCATATGGATGGCACTGTTAAATTTTTGTATCTAGTTTTTTGTTGTTGTTTTTAAGGTTAAATGATCACAATAAAGATTATATATTTTTTTTATTATCTCTTTTGTCTATAGATTGCCTAATCCTTTTGTTTTTATCGGAAAACTTTTCAACAAAGTTGGCAGAAATGCATCTCAAGTAGGCACCCAACCTTCAGGAAATTTATCAAGGCTAAGAGGTTTTTTTCCTTATTTTATCTTCAACTTCCTCAATTTTCATGTTAATTAATCGAATTTACTCTACTCAAGAGCCTAGGTGCTCAATGCTTTTAAGTGCAATTTAAAATGGGTCTATTTTTGAAACAATATGGCGGCTCTAGGTTATGATGATTATAGCCTTACCTTGTAAAAATTTGACCCATTTTTGTCCTTCAATGGCCTGAAAATCGAGCCTGAGTTTTGTTTTATGGTTTCCTATTCATTGAGTTGTCTTTTTCCACAATTTTTTTCACCAAGAATAAACTAGTTAACAATTTTTTTGCTCATAAACATTTTAAATTCATTTTCTTGTGTTTTAAATTTTTTAGACTAAAACATTTGTTGATTTCCAAAAAATTATTCTCTGGGCTGGAATTTTCTGGTCATTGGGTTCGAAAAAATAAGGTTTTTTTTTTTGTTGTTTATATTTCTGTTAAAAAAAATTGATGGTATAACACTGAAGATAAGATAAGGTCAAGTATGCATTTCGTATAAAAAGTTCCCATCCTATTTTGGGAAAAGCAGTTATGAATTTGATATCGAGTTTAGTTCTTTTATTTTCGATTTCGTTCGCGTTAGTTAGCGAAGCGAAGCCGATTCCGGCAGAGGAGAAAAATGCGAACGTCGCCATCTACAAGATAGCAAGCCTGAGGTATCCGACAAAAATGAATTCATTCCATCGGAGGAACCATCACACACAAGATCCACTCTCGCCCTCCTTCGATCTCAGAGACCCGAAAAGCAATCGTCACCACAAATGGAGGCACTACAGGAAAAAATGCCCCAGCGGACAGCGACGCGATAAAATCGGAAAGTGTCGAACACCATGGGCTTAGTTAATTATTTCAAAAAAGATCTTATAATTTTTTTTAAACTACTTTGTAATATTGATCTCATAGAATTAAAATTAATCAAAACTATGCTTTATTATTACAAACCTGGGGGTAGAGGCACTGGGACAATCGTCAAATAAAAATTCAAGTATGCACAACTTTTATTTTATGCTACCACAAACATACAAATACATACACCTTCGGGATAATACAACTTGGTAACTTATCAACATATTTACAACAAATATGGAAGTAAACATATTTTTTCATTTTAATAATTTTTTTTTTATTATAGAAAAATAGAAAAAGTGTCGGTTGCTCATATTTGATGATTCTCAGGGTTTATATTAGGAACAACATCACTTTTTATAAGGTAGCAAGCTTTTAATGAAGCATCTGAAAGCCGATAAGACTGAATAATGGAAATATAAACGTTGAATCAGTCGCAGTACCACAGTACCAATATTCAACTTGAAAAACACTGAAAAAATGTCAATAGGAAAGGAAAAATTCTCAAAAAAATGCAAATTTAACAGTGGACGCGAATTATGTACATAATTTATAAATAAAATATAAGAATCCACCTTTTGTATAAAATATTATAAATTTTTTCTCAAAGAATTACAAAAAACATTCCTTTACACATTTATTGCGTATTTGATATGTACATTATTTCACAATTTACATCAACTTTAACATCTATTGTGAAATTCTAACAGATAATTGCAGATTTTTCCGATTAGAGAACATTAACAACCTCTAAGTGATGACTCGGGCCACAAAATTAGGAAGAAATAAAATTAAAAGAGTGGAACACAATATCTACATTTTTATTGCGTATATTACACTTTTTATGGCTTAATATCTAAGATAGTTTTAGATAAATAAAAATTTTTCTGTACAAAACATGAAAGCTTAGTCAAAGTTACAGTTTTGAGGTTAGAAGGTTATTTGACAAATCCACAATCAAAAAGAGGTTTCTAACATACAGGTTATAAATAACCGTCATAGAGGTTAGAGATTAACCACAATTTTATGATTTTGGGAGTGAAAAAACCTTCTAAGCACAAAAAATGAAGGTAAAATCTGTGAAAATGTTCACACTAACATTCAGCCTCATTAATAAATTTTTACTTATCTAAAATGTTATGGCACAATAATTTTATTATGGGTTACTATTCTCATTTTAGTACTCGATACTAAACTTTGCTTACTTTCCGACTACGATGTAGGCCAACTAACTACTTTTATTTACAAAATACGTACAAATAAATAAAAACTTTGGTTGAAAAGAAAAACTCTGACTCATGAAATAAAGAAAATCTACTTGCTGATATGATATTTTATTGATATGAGTCACAAGCAGGCGAGAAAGCGAGAAGCTTTTCGACTTTTATCGACAAAAATCACGGACTATGAGATAATCAGTCTTTAAGACGGTTTTTATGCGTTAGGACTAAATCACGAGGAGGGCTCGCTCCTTGAAGAATTGTGGTAAAGGGGCTGGTATTGAGCGTAGGCCGGAGGTGGAGGAGTGAAGGTCGATAAAGTATGGACAGGATTCGTCGTCATCCTCCAGCCTCGGTTTTCCTGCCTCGGCGGCTGCTGATGCTGCTGGTGATGCGGCCCGTTCGAGATGCCGTGGCTGCTTTTTTGAAAGCCCGGAGGTCTTCTTAACGTAAACTGATTTTGATCACCTCTCGAGCCCAACTCGGACACAGTCTTTCGTCCACATTGTGTTACGACTAGTGAAGAAGGCTTTCCCAGGTTATTTAATCCTAAAAAAAAAGTAATTAATTTAAAAAAAAATGAGTCCCGCGGCAGCAGGACTAAAGAGGTAGATTTCTTTCAGATGGTTAGATCTAGAACTTTCTATAATTCGAAGAAAAATAAAATCATCTGTTTCCCGGTAAAAATTCAAAAATTTTCTTTTTTACCTAGATTCAAATCTATTGCACCCAGCTGATCCAAACCAACTTTAAATCTTTCTTAGCCATCCCCAAAACATCACTTTTAAGTTTGAAAGCGATTGGATGAACGGTTTAGGAGATACCCAGTTTAGGCCCTAAGTAAAGTACCAAAACCGCTGGTCCGATTTCAGCCGTTAACGAACTCATAAATTCTATTAGTTTAAAAGCCCTAAATACCGAATTTCATGGTCGTCAAGTAAAAATTACTCAAGTTATCGTGCGAATATATATATATATATATATATATATATATATATATATATATATATATATATATATATATACATATATATATATATATATAAACTTTTGAGATGAGGGTGGTTTTGGGGTCCAGGGGGTCTGAAATGAAAACCTGTCACAAAAATTTTTGATTCTGAGACTACTGCCCCCATTGCAATAGGTAGATTTTCTGAAAGAAATCTACCTAATAAAAAATTAATAATTAAAAAAAAACTGTTATTAGAAATGAAACAGGTTATGATTTCCCTAAAGTCACACATGTTAGAACCGGTGAAATAACCTCAAATTGAAGTGAAAAGCAGCACTCAGAAAAATCAAAAAAAGCCTTATTTTGTGAAAAATGTGCTTCCCAAGTTTAAACTTACTGATATTTTTTTAATTGACGATTTTTCTCCTGCATGAATTTCATTTATTTTTCCTAAACCATTTTTAATATAAATAAATCATAAAATAATAAATTTTTGTTTTGTTTAAATCATACCTTTCTGTTGAGGATATTCGTTTTTATCGAAGAGATAAGTGTCTGAATAAACGTTGGAATTGTAAAATGAGTTTTGCGGAGCATATGGCGGTTCATCTTTTTCATTTGATGGACAGATTTGAACCCAACCCTAAAAATTAATGATAGAAATTGAAGTTTTATGTATTTTGACTTACAGGAGGGAGTCTTTCATTTGTGTTTTGCCTTGAGTTGTATTTGGGTATGAGGGTCGTGGTTGCATATGGGGCTGGGCTTGTCGATCCGTCACCTTTACCGTGGAAACTTGAGACTGGGTCGACCTCGGCATAATCGGCTGGCTCGAGTTCACAGTTTTGAGTCCACGATGAGCCTCGGTTTGGTTCAATCCAAAGAGTCGAATCATGTGGATGAGGAACCATTGCTGTGCTCATTGGATGTGGCAAACCGACAGCAGCTTTCAGACTTAGCGGAGTAGCCAAAATTCCTCCATTTGATCTGGAATCTGATGAAAAATTGATGATGCTGATCTTAGAAAAAAACTTACAACCAGGAAGAGTTGTTTTTTTAGTCAGTAGTTGCCTTCTTCTTACAAGAAGCATGGCTGCGAAAAGAAGAAGCATGACGGCCACCATGCTTCCTAGTAATGCCATAAACCAGGTTTCTGTGAGGAAATCGTTATGGCCAGGGCCAATCCCAGGCTTCTGCCCTATAGGCTGCCTTTGATGCTGATCTCTATATACTTTTCTTGAAGATGGATCCAGCCTCAGATTCGCTGGAGATGTAAATGGGCCAAGTCCTGCCCTAGTCGCAGCAGCAACTTCTACAGTATAGACAATACCAGAAGAAAGATTTGTAAGCAGCAATGAAGGAGTGCCTGCATTGACGGTCACATTGTTCAATACTGTTGTGTTTGCTGATGCTCCTCCACGGACGATAACCTGATATGTTCGCAGTATTCCATTATGAGCTGACTGCGGTGGCGCTTTCCATTTCAAATAAACAGCACTCGTGTTCAGCAGAACAGGTTCCAGGCCAACAGGTGGCTCAGAAGGCACTAAAATTTAAATTATAGAATGCACAAAATATTCTTTTACCATCTTCAAGAGTTCGGGCAGTTCGAGAGTTGGAAGGTCTTCCATCCAGTGTTTTGTAAAATGGGACAAGGAAAAATTGATATCGAGTAAATTTTGCTAAGCCGGTGACGACAAATCCAGAAGCTTCACCAGCATGAAGGACTGTAAGCATGTTTGTAGAACGTGCAGGGGCATCCAGACCCCGAGAGTATATATAAAATCCTTCAACGTAGTCTGAATTTAAGATCTGAAAAAGAGGTAGAAAGATGTCATTGTTAAGAATGAACTGACCTCCCAGACGATTTTGATGGTTGTTGATGAAAGTGGTTGTATATGAGAGAGTTCGACGACATGACCGTTGAGAAGAGCGCTCCTGGCTTCTTTCATGATGGGGTCAAGTTCTTCTTCAGCACCTGCACCTAAAGGAGGCACCACTGTTGGCTCAGAACGAGGAGAAGGCGGTGAAAAGCCGTGTGCGTTTTCCGCTCGGACGATGAACACATAAGTTGAACCAGGACGGAGATGATTTTGAGTATAAACAGGGCCAGAGACACGTTTTGCGACCACAGCCCAGCCTGGAGATCCTCCTTCGTTTAGTTCTTTGCTAAACATCTCGACTTGATATCCTATTAGAGAAGACGAGCCAATTTTATTGTTCCTCGTCCATGATATGGTGATGCTATTGTGCGTTTTGTTGACTATACTCGGCCTGGTTGGCGGTCCCGGGAATGTCGTTGATTCTGGAGCTCGGAAAAACGCAATGTTTGGATTTGTGGGTGATTCCAACCTAAGGAATGCACTCCATGTCGCTTTTCCTGAACGAGAAGAAGCCACACAAGTGTATTGCCCACTGTCGGTTTTGATGAGATCATTTATTTTGAGGTTGCCGCTTTCAGAAATGTTGATCCTGTCCATCGGTAATACGGGAGATCCATCTTTGTACCATGTTATCACAGGATTGGGAGTTCCTGTTGCTTTGCAGGCCAACTGTGCCACTGATTTCAACGGTAGCGTTTGGTTTGATGGTCCTAGGACGATGATAGGAGGAGGATTTTCTTCAGGAGTTGTGACAGAAAGACGAGCCCTCCATGAATCAGAGCCTGCTTGGTTGACTGCAGAGCAGATGACGACTATTCCAGAATCGTTCCGTACAACATCTTGAAGCGTCAAAACTGCTTGTCCATCTGGTGTCAACGTCGCATGGAATCTATCCATGATCTCCCCAGGATACAATAGCGTACGATTCCCTTCTATGGACCAAAATATGGAAGGCCTTGGATTTCCTTCGATGCCACACGTGAAGACAGCATCGTCGCCAACTTCCACAACCTGGTCGGTCGGTTTAGACATCACGACAGGAGGTGCTGGAAAAAAATAATTAAGTTTTGGATATACAATTAAGTTTTAATGTACAGTGCACGGTTAAAGTTGCAGATGCTGATACTGTGCCAACACCGTTGTCGGCTTCACAGCTGTATTCGCCTTCGTCTTCAGTAGTGACTGCTTCCAACCTGAGGCTTTTGTCATCTTGCGTCCTAGCTCTTGAAAGAGGCATCGGACCTCCACCTGCAATCCTTTTCCACATTACATCAGGCACGGGATCACCTTCGACCAAACATTCGAAGACAACACTCCCACCGGCCAATGTCACCGCGTCTTCAGGGCCTCGTACGATATACGGTTTCACTATAAAACAAAATTCAAGACAAAATTTAAGAATGCAAAGAGAAATACCATGAACTCGAAGAAGAGCGACAGAAGATTCTCTCGTTCCGACGGTATTTTTGGCGATACATTGATATCTTCCGTCGTCGGTTTGACGGACGTCTTGTATAGCCAAATTCCCACCGTCGACGATCCTCATCCTTTTGTTGCTCTCCAGGTCGACAAGGTGGCCATTCCGCTTCCAAAGAACGACCGGTTCGGGATGTCCTCGAGGAGGTCCACATTCTAACAAAGCAGTCTCCCCTTGTGCCACCCTCAAATTCTGTGGTTCTATCCTAAACTCCTCTTTCAGCACTGAAACAAAAAATTAAAGAAATTAGCAGAAGGAACATGGAAGAGGACAACCAGATTATCTCTATGGAAGAGACTTCCCCAAAACTTCGTGGCTCTAAAGACCCCAAATCCCAAATAAAGACCAAATACTGACCCAAAAACAAGACTACATTTTCCCCCAACACTCCACCACCTCCCACCAATCTCCCATCACCTTCTCGACCCTCCCCAACTCTCCCCACCCTCCCTCCAACATTCCACCATCTCCCCTACACTCCTCGACCCTCCCCCGACATCCTAAGACCCTACCCTGTTTTGGTTTTTTGATATCTGGTAGGATTTTTTGTTGGCCAATCGAAGGGTTTCCCTTTACCCCTTTCCAAAATACCGAATTCGAGGGTAATACAATAACTTCCACTTGGGAAAGTTAAAAACCTAATGATTGCCCCAAGTTTTAACAAGCTATTAACTTTATTGGAAACTTGGCAATAAAGGGTGTTTGCACATTTTTAGGTAAAAGGGGAAGTCTCGCCTCAAATAGACATGGCAATTACATGCAACTCGATGAAGTGCAAATCTTTTTTTTGCCCCTTTTATTTTACAGGCAAAAAAAGAGGATCCAGTTACCGTTAGGGTTAATTAAAATTGATTGTAGTGAGGGGTGGAAAGGTAGCGTGGGAATTCGTCCGAATGCAAATTCTGTTTTTACCGAGGATGACAAACATGACGATCCAGCAGAATTTAAAACAAAATATTTCCAACGTAGATATTCAATTATAATTAACGAGAGGCGTGATAAAGGTAATAGGAGATCGATGTTCAGTAAGGGTCTATAAATGGCCGGAAGGAGGCCCCTATAGCCCGTTGTATTCGTGCTGTTATCGCCAAGTTTCCCGGGTCCGAATTGTAAATGTAAGGTGATCAGATGATTAACCGCTCCCTAAACTATCGATCCGATAATGGCATAGCGGTGTTATCAGGAAATACGACTTTACACAACACGATTATGCAAAAAAAAAGTCTTTTAAAACGCTCAACGAGCCGTTTTTTGCTAAATTGTCCGTGGAAGAGGGTGTCGCTTTTCTCTTTCGGGGGGCGAGGATGTTCAACTATTAGCATTAAATCCCTATAAATATCCCGTGTGTTATGTAAGAGATGAATACCGCTTAAATATTCATAGGAGCCGCGGGGATTAAAAGACCCTACCCCGTTGTTCTAGAGGTCCAACGAGACCCTTTTACATCCCTTTCGAGATATCAGAATTAATTCACTTTTTACACATTTTTTTAACCCTCTTCAACAAAATAATTTACGATTATGAGACGTTTAATTACATTTTTAGTACCGCGGAGAAATGCCCTCTAAACAATCTTTTGTTATTGTAAATGTAAGAAAGGTTTAAATGTGCTCAAGGAAAAAAAAAAAAATAAAAAAAAATTGAGGTCCTGAAAAAATTTGTGAACCTATTGAAAGTGCAAACATCAAAGTGTTACCAGAAGAACACTTTGATAGGCTGGGGTGATGGGAGGGTGGTGGAAGGATGGAGTGATGGGAGAGTGGGGGAAGGATGGGGTGATGGGAGAGTGGGGGAAGGCTGGGGTGATGGGAGAGTGGGGGAAGGCTGGGGTGATGGGAGAGTGGGGGAAGGATGGGGTGATGGGAGAGTGGGGGAAGGATGGGGTGATGGGAGAGTGGGGGAAGGATGGGGTGATGGGAGAGTGGGGAAGGCTGGGGTGATGGGAGAGTGGGGGAAAGATGGGGTGATGGGAGAGTGGGGGAAGGATGGGGTGATGGGAGAGTGGGGGAAGGCTGGGGTGATGGGAGAGTGGGGGAAGAATGGGATGATGGGAGAGTGGGGGAAGGCTGGGGTGATGGGAGAGTGGGGGAAGGATGGGGTGATGGGAGAGTGGGGGAAGGATGGGGTGATGGGAGAGTGGGGGAAGGCTGGGGTGATGGGAGAGTGGGGGAAGGCTAGGGTGATGGGAGAGTGAGGGAAGGCTGGGGTGATGGGAGAGTGGGGGAAGGCTAGGGTTATGGGAGATTGGGGGAAAGCTGGGGTGATGGGAGAGTGAGGGAAGGCTGGGGTGATGGGAGAGTGGGGGAAGGCTAGGGTTATGGGAGATTGGGGGAAAGCTGGGGTGATGGGAGAGTGGGGGAAGGCTGGAGTGATGGGAGAGTGGGGGAAGGCTGGAGTGATGGGAGAGTGGGGGAAGGCTGGAGTGATGGGAGAGTGGGGGAAGGCTGAAGTGATGAGAGAGTGGGGGAAGGCTGGAGTGAAGGGAGAGTGGGGGAAGAGTTAAGTGATGGGAGAGTGGGGGAAGGCTAGGGTTATGGGAGATTGGGGGAAAGCTGGGGTGATGGGAGAGTGAGGGAAGGCTGGGGTGATGGGAGAGTGGGGGAAGGCTAGGGTTATGGGAGATTGGGGGAAAGCTGGGGTGATGGGAGAGTGGGGGAAGGCTGGAGTGATGGGAGAGTGGGGGAAGGCTGGAGTGATGGGAGAGTGGGGGAAGGCTGGAGTGATGGGAGAGTGGGGGAAGGCTGAAGTGATGAGAGAGTGGGGGAAGGCTGGAGTGAAGGGAGAGTGGGGGAAGAGTTAAGTGATGGGAGAGTGGGGGAAGGCTAAAGGAAGGTTTAAGCTATAGACTGTTTAGAAATGAGAAAAAAAAAATACACAAGATAACGTTTTTCAAAAGGTTTAAACTTAATAAACTTTTTACTCGAAAAGAACAAGCATTTTATAAAATAAGGAAAACCTTAATTAAATAAAATTTTATTTTTATTGCGTTTTTTTAATTCCACAAATAAAATTATAAAGCTGTCTTTGCTTTTAATTTAATTTAAAAAGGACACTCCCATTTTTATAGTCGTTTTTATTGTTAAAGTTCTTTTGTTTTAAAATGTTATTTTGATGGTTGATTTTGTTGGAAGACGAAAAATCCATCATTTCCGGAGAGCACTTAAGTAGTGTAAACGGGGGCGGAGGGGCTTCGAAAGAGAGAAAATCAGTGAGCGAATTGCGGGATAGGAGTGGAAATCCCTCAGGTGGAGTTTGCCTTTATCTTGGCCAACTCGAGTACGCTCTTGAGAGGGGGTGGCTTCCCTTTGGTTTATGCGAGTTGTTTGTAGTTTTACCTTTTCTTCAGGATCGAACATTTTTATAAAAAAGTCTTTAAAATTGTGAGGAGGGGGAGAAGGAAAGAAGAGATACTAATTGCTTTTTCCTATCTTTAATATACTGTGGAAGAGAAAAAAAAACGCCACAAGAAAGGAGCCCAAAAATTTCAAGTCGATTGGTCATCAGAGAGCTGATTTCCGTTTCATAACGTTTTCAGACTAATTTTACAATTCAAGACTGTTTTTAGACAAGTTAAAACCTATTTTAGACCGTTTTTTAGAGAGTTTAGAAAGTTTCAAAGCAATTTTTGACCATTGTAGACACATCAGTTTTAGTATCAAAATGACCTTTGTGATAGCAAATAGCGAGAGGAATAATTTTGATTTGGTAATTTTCTTTCTAAGATCAATTTTTTTTGAGTTACTGACAAAAAACCTAAAATCAGAACCTCTGGTTTTATTCCTCGTGATCTTTCTTGACTGAAGGGGCTAACAGTTTTAGGCCCCGAGGGGATCGTTTTCGATAATTTTATTTTAAACTGAGAATTGCTTCACAATAAGCTTTCAAATCAAATTTCTCGTAAATGACTCATCTTGAAAAAGGGTTGAAAATGATTCGGGAAGGCTTTTTTCAAAAAGGGGGACGTAAAACGAGATCGAGTGTTAAACCGATTTACAGGTCTCTCAAATTCGTTTTCCGAATGAGAGAACCCGTAACCGGTTTTCGCTCCCCGAAAGTTTAATATTCCCGAATAGGTCTAAAAAGTGCATCAATCAAAAAAAGGATTGCAAGGAAACCATTAGGATAAATTCTTCCTTTTCAGACGCCTAAGAAAAGTGATTAATCCAAGAGAAGTGGCCTCCAATAGAGCACCTGGATTGATGGTCTCGCCGACACAATGAGGGGGCGAAGGAAAAATCTCGTCGTTTTTCCCTCCCCTTCATTGGGACTCATTAGCAGGTCTAATGCCTCTGCGGAACACGCCAACCTTATATTAGCCTTCACCACTCACCCACGCTCATTAATTTCTTTTCAATTTCACCAACTTTGGACGTGAAAGCCGTCGAGACTTACATTTACCTAATCCCTCTTAACTGATTTTTTTTTTCTCTTCCACTTGTATTGAAGATGAGCAAAAGCAATTTGTTTCTCTCCCTTCCTTCTTCTCCCCCTTCTCACAATTTAAAGACTTTTTTTTTTTATTTAAATGTTCGATCCTGAAGAAAAGGTAAAACTACAAGCAACTTGCTGCTCCCACGCTCTAAACTGTCCTAAACGTGTCTAGTGCTCCTTGGAACCCCAATGTGGTGCTCCTTGGACCCCCAACGTGGTGCTCATTGGACCCCCAATGTGGTGCACCTTGGGCCCCCAATTTGGTGCTCCTTGGACCCCAAATGTGGCGCACCTTAGACCCCCCAATGTGGTGCTCCTTAGACCCCCAAACGTGGTGCTCATTGGACCACCAATGTGGTGCTCCTTGGACCCCCAATTTGGTGCTCCTTGGACCCCCAATGTGGTGCACCTTGGGCCACCAATGTGGTGCTCCTTGGGCCACCAATGTGGTGCTCCTTGGACCCCCAACGTGGTGCTCATTGGACCCCCAACGTGGTGCTGATTGGACCCCCAATGTGGTGCTCCTTGGACCCCCAATGTGGTGCACCTTGGACCCCCAATGTGGTGCACCTTGGGCCCCCAATTTGGTGCTCCTTGGACCCCAAATGTGGCGCACCTTAGACCCCCAACGTGGTGCTCATTGGACCCCCAATATGGTGCTCCTTGGACCCCCAATGTGGTGCTCCTTGGACCCCAAATGTGGCGCACCTTAGACCCCCCAACGTGGTGCTCATTGGACCCCCAACGTGGTGCTCCTTGGACCCCCAATGTGGTGCTCCTTGGATCCCCAATGTGGTGCTCCTTGGTGCCTTAATGTGGTGCTCCTTGGACCCACAATGTGGTGCTTCTTGGAACCCCATTGTGGTGCTCCTTGGACCTCCATTGTGGTGGCCATTTTACCCCCTTGGATTGAAGTTCCCTTCAAATCAAGAGACGAATCCTTTTACTCAATGTGGTGCCACTTACCCCATGGTTTATTTAGTTATTTACCCCATGATTCTCTATCTAGAGCTTAAAATTTTTCAAAGGTAAAATCTTTAAAGTATCCGGAAGCCGTTTAAACGATTCAATTGGGGGTCTCAGATAGATGGCTCCTGCCGGACATATTGGCAGCTAAGGCCATCCATCTCTCTTCAAAGCACCTCCCTTGATAAACAACCAATAATTTTTTTTCCCCTTTCACGTTAAAAACAAGGAAGCTCCGTATAAAAAACTTTCTTTTTGATAAGAAAAACGAATGTTTTTCAAGAAAGAAGATTAGGACGACGAAATGAAGCGATTTCAGCGAAAAAGTTTGTACGAGATTTTAAGGACATTTTTGATTATACAACGTTCCTGTAAATTTTAAACGAACTCCCCGAGGAACAATTATTTAATTTTCCCAGACAGAAAATTAAATAAACGTCAACATTTTACAAATTCGTTCATAATAAGACGTTGAATAGAATAAAAAAAATTAGAAGGTCGAGGATGATTTATCACGTTCTTTCACACCGCGTCCCCATTCTTGGATTCCTTTTAAAACGATGATCTTGCGAAAATAAAAAACTCTCGGACGCAACAAGTGTCGATTCTCCGGAAAAAAAACCTTGTTTGGCAAACAGTCGACATGAAAATTTTCCATTTTTCGCAATTATGACGTAAACAAAAATTAAACAATATCCAAAAAACGCTTTTTCGACAAAAAAATCGTTTTTATAAGTAGAGAATTTTAGGAGTTCAATAAATTGAACCTTTCTGTACTTAAAAAAAAATATAAAACAAAGAAGTTGGGATTATTTTGGTCCAGACAACCCTTCTTAAGAGTAAAATACGAGCGTTTCTCCTCTATTTCGCTTCCTCCTTAAAAAACATGGGATAATAAAGTTTTCTTTTTTTAAAAAATCGGTTATTTGTCGCGTCTGGGGCTGTCAGGACATGAATAATTCACTTGCAAACATCAAAAAGACACTAGTTTTACGGCCGGGTTTATGTTCTTTGAGATTTTACGCTGCCCCTCGCTATTTATAACGGGGAGAATTCGAGGGATGCAGACGGCAGACGGACATTTCCCCCTTGACCGCTTTACACCCGTTTAAAAAAGAAGAAGTTTTACAAACTCTTAAAAAGTTTAAAAACTTCCGTACGAAAAAAAAAAAAAAAAAACTCTCCCGTAAAAGAAGCTTTAGACTTTCTTGAATTTTTTCTCCCCTAAAATTATAATTTTTATTAAACAAAATAAAACCTTCCTTAAATAAAATTCTTAAAATTAACATATTATAAACACGATATAAAATATGCACTTCCTAAAAATCTAATTTCGTAAAATTTATCTCATGCTCTTCCTTTTATTTTTACGAGTGAATTTCCAAGGGAAATAAGGGAGCCATCGTAAATAAGCCAGTATATTATTATTGTAATTTATTTTGAGTTGAAAATTGGACTTTTGATAAACTGGGTTAAAAAATCAAATTTTAAATGTCTTTTTGGTATAAAAGGGTCAAAGTCCACTGGAGCATGGAAAAATCCCATTTAAAAGTTCCTTCATGCTCTAAAAGGGCCAATGTCCACTGTAAAGTGGCAAAAGCCAATTTAAAAGTGTGTTTATGGTTTGAAAGGATTAAAGTCCAGGAAACCCATTTGATAGTGTTTCAAAGGTCTAAAAGGGCCAATGTCCACCCAAAAAGGTAGAAAAAGCACATTAATTCAAAGTGCTTTAATGACTAAAAGGGTCAAAGTCCATTATAATGGGTTGAACCCGTGTTTGGTGAACTGAGACCCGCTAATCCAAATTTCTACCTGAGGAGGTGATTTGAGACCCGGGCGGTGTTGACAAACAACGAATTGAGACCCAGCGGTCATTTTTTCGTTATCATTGTTAAGATGGAATCCATGAAAAACGTGGAGCTCTTCCGCAGTCTTTGCGATGCATGCAGAAAACAGGGCCTCATTTTATCACCTAAAACTGTTTTTGCGGACTATGAACGGGCGATTCATACAGCAGTTGCTGCCACTTGGCCAAGTGCGCATATTGCTGGTTGCCGCTTTCACCTTGGTCAAAGCTTTGCAGATGTTTGAGGGCCGTGTTCGGACTCTCATTTCTAGAACCCAATGAAGTGGAGGACTGCTTTGTGTTCGACTTGCTCTTAATAATGCCAGACGATATTGCCGTTTTCTTTGACTAAGTGCGTGATAACTACGTCCTATCCAACTCCGCGTTTCCCCCTTCAATGTGGGCTAAATTCGACTCCTCAACCCGCAGAACAACCAATTGCTGTGAGGGATTTCACTCCAAATTGAATCGAATGATTCCCCACAGTCATCCCATCATACATATTCTCTTCAAGTGTTTCCATTATTAAGAGTCATTTCGTTGACTATGAAGGGGTCGACTACCTGACCGGACCCGGGTCTCAATTCACCCCCCAGGATTTAGGGTCGGGTCTCAGTTGGTCTACTGGCTCTCAATTCACCGGTCACCGGTTGAACCCATTAAAAGATACTTCATGCATTAAAAGGGTCAAAGTTTGGTCGCGAAAAAAGCCCCTCTAAAATTACCTTTAGAAAATGTTAAGAGTAGATAGAAAACGCGGGTTCTACGCCAGAGGAGGAGGAGGAGGCGAGGAGCTGGACTAGCGAAGTGCCGACGTCATCCTCCTCATTTGACCCCTCCCTCCTCCTCCTCTGGCGTAGAACCCGCGTTTTCTATCTACTGTTAAAAGTGTTATACAAAAAACATTGTGCAAAATCGATTTTAATTGTTCAATAATATATAAGGGAAGGGTGAAATCAAAAGTTCAATAAAGGGTTGCAAGTGTCCTGAGAAGTAATCCAGGTGAGGGGGAAACGTTCGGGGCCCTTAATTAAACGTTTGTGCTTCCCTTCCGAACAATAGTTTTCATGCAGATACAAAACGAGAGACGCTAATGACGTACCTTAGATCACAACAAAGCCTATTGTGGATTTCATCTTGAGTTGAGAGCAAAGGAATTTATCTAGGGGACTTTTTTTTTCCATTCCCCTTCTTTTTTTTAACCAATTAAGGCTCTCATTGTATTCCAGGTGATGGGACCGAATGAATAGAGAGAAGTTTATTAGGATTTCTGAAAACGTATCTCAAGGAATTAAGTGTTTCATAACCACTTGAAACAAAATACAATATCGAAAATCCTTGTTATCTAAAATGAAATTTTGATAACTTCTCATAAAAGAAAATATTTATAAAAACAGTTGAAAATGTGGCATGGTGGAACACAATAATTCGGGGCTCTACAGAGCTCTCCACAACTGATTCCACAACTCCTATCTTTCCCCAACTATCCCTAGTAACCACTGTAGGCTTTTTCCCATCGATTTTCCCAAATCGTCCCTAGAAAAATTGAATCTGGAAATACGTTTCACGTTATAAATTCTTGTTAAACAATATGTAATCCGCATAAATCGTGGGAAGGGCGCTCCTCTAGTAATAAAGACGAGGTTCCCTGATAAAAGGGAGGAGGGAAGGATTATATGTTGTCTTGGTGTACTTGTCGCCCTCCTACACTAAAATTATAGGGGTTAATTATTTCTAGGAGAGGCCCCGAGCGTCCTACTCCCCTCCCGAGGATATATTAGAGCCACCTTAAACTCCTCGTTTCGCATAGCTCGACTTAAACGGACCTTTTTACCCGTAAATTATACCACTTTGAAATTTATCGCCGGCTTTTACGTCCCAAAGTATATTCAAGGCCTCAGAAAATTGTAAAAACGTCTTCTTTTGTGAATGTTTTCATTGGTGATTTTAAAAAAAAAATATTTATACATTCCGTCCGAGCTTAATAGTATTAGATTTTGGACAAAGAGAATTCAAAACAAAGGGATTTTCGCTTCTCCGTTCCCTATCCAGGGACATTTCCATATTTGAAAGATCGTGGCAGGCGGGAGTGCGAGGGTGACATCCTAATCCCCCCTTGGGCAAACTCATCAGCTTTTGTTTCCCGGAGTTTTCGTCAAATTAATAAAAAGCCTCCGACTTAAAACCAGAGGGAAAAAACTCAATCTAGGGCTTTGATTAATGGATATCGTAATTAGCGTTTGAAAACTTATTTTAAGAAATTTCGACGTTAACTTCTTTTTTTACTTATTTTTTAAGAGCTTACATTTAAGACCACTGCTTCAACTTCTCAAAAAGAAAGTGCAGGATTAACACGTGTTAATCATAGTAATATTCCATGGTAAACTCAAAGTTTAACACTATTAACACGTGTTAATTGAGGATCGTGAATATTCCTATTGTGTTACCCTCAAACCCTCACTTTTGGGAAGGGGTCAAGTAAAGAATTGTCTAATTTTTGATTATTTCCAAATCTGGCAACACTGGACTGTGTAAAGTAGTCCAATTTTTGATAAAACTTCCAATCTGGCAACACAGGACTGTGTAAAGTAGTCCAATTTTCCATAAATCTTCAAATATGGCAACACTGGACTGTAAAATCTGGCCAAATTTCATAAAACTCCTACTTTGACAATACTGGATTGTGTAATGTAGCCCAATTTTCGATAATTCTCCCAAAAATGGCAACAACGGGTTTTGTTAAAGTAGCCCAATTTTTGATAAATCGCCTATTCAGGCAACGCTGGATTGTGTAAAATGGGCCAATTTCGATAACTCTCCCATTTTGGACAAAAAAAGGACTGCATAAAGTAGGCCAATTTTTGATAATTTACCTGTTCAGGCAACACTAGATTGTGTAATGTAGTCTAGTTTTTGATAAATCTTCCAATATGGCAACATTTGATTGTGTAAATTAGCCCAATTTTTGATAATTCGCCTTTTCTGGCAATGCTGGGGCGTGCTAAGTAGCCTCTCAACACGCCGGCAACACTGATCGGCGTTAAGGGCCAATTAGACCTCCCTGATGGGGTTGGTGTTACTAAAGCATCCGCTAGTGTTTCGGGCGCTAGGGAGCATATCGGCCGCAAGGTATCAAATCCTTAGGCAGTAATATTTTGATACCCTGTAAATTTCGACGGTGGTGAGAGGGAGCGTATTTTTTCGGTTTCTTTGTATCGTCTGTAAATCTCCTTTTTTCGAATTTTTATGTTTTTGTCATAAAAATTACGATTACAAAATTTATGATTTTCAAAAAAATAAAAACTTGGCGACCTATATTAATGTATTCTAAAACTAAAATTCAAATGAAATTTTTCAAAAAAACCAACAGTTTTTTCAGGATATTGGAGAAATACATCAAAGAAAAAAGCCGCGGTCTAAGGGGCCCTTAATAGCCCAATCAGTGACAAATAGTCTACACTGGCAACCCTGGGTTTCTTTTCATGTCCCCCAGATTTGGTAGCTGATTAGTAAAAAAATTCGCTTATTACACCTAATCGAGAAAAAAGCGATGGTGAGCGTGCAAAAATGGTAGCCCATCATACGAAATGCTTGGGAATTTGAATAAATCCAAAAGAGGGTTGTAAAGTGGTGCGAGTGTGACAAACGACATGACATTAATCTTTGCCATTCTCCGCCTCGCTTTTCCCGTTTCGGAGGGCGTCCTCGGATCTCTGGATACTTGACATCACAGGGCGACAACCAGCATCCCCCCTCTTTGTTTTTTAATGTAAAATCCACTCCGGGAAACGTATGAAATAATCAAATTGCGAAAAAAAGGTAGACTTTTTTTTATTACCGATTTAATTAAAAGAGGTTTAATTTAATATTCCGAGAAGGCTTACATATTCGCCCTTTTAACCGGGAGCATATACGCCACAAAGACTCCCCCCTTCCTTTTTCACCTCCACGTGGAAGGAGCAGTTAATCCTTCCGTAGTAATCCTCGTATTTATCGGATTAGTCGGGCACCTGACTTATGGAACTGCCTAATTGAATTTATCTCGGCCTTCCCAAACAGCGGGAGGTCGAACTGACCCCTTGCTTATCACATTCAGGAAACTTAAAATTCCAGAGCGATTAAAAGCAGAAAAACGTGAATTTTTAGCTCTTAATGTCTTTTGTTCATTAGCTTTTCTATAGCTTTTCACAAAGGTTGGGTTTTATTTGGGAAAACAAAGGTACTGAAGAGATCCCTTGGCTTCCCTCCCTTCTTCACCATCCATTACACTCCCTCTCATAGAAACATTTACACAACCGCTTTTGTATGCTAATATCAATTAGACCTTCCACTTTTTTTATACAGAAATTTCTTTATTTTGTTTAAAAAGATTATTCTGAGGCCTTCATAAGCTATTTATCAACCCGCACTACTCCACAGTGTTTAAGGTTTAACATAATTCAACGCCTTTTTTTCTTCTTTTTTTGTAACTAAATAAATAAGAATGCGGTTATTTATGGCGTGTAATAATCAAGCATTTTTTCAAGTTGGAAGAAAGGGGCCTAAAAGAGGAAACACCTGGGCTCGGAGTCGTAAATAAAGAAGGCCTTCGTTGCACGTTTTGCGTTATTCGAGATAAAGGTCCGGTATGGAGGCGGGATAACTCAAACTTCCTGGAAAAGTATCCCTATATAGACCTCTATACAAATACTAAATGCTCCCCCCACATTACCCGTGAATCAACCACCCGAACACCTCTCCTACCATCCTAGACACTTCCATCTCCTCTCCCAACCTCCCCCACCTTCTCATCACCTCTCCTACCCTCTGCCTTCAGATCACTTATCCCTACTAGACACTCCCATCAACTCTCCTACCTTTCTTGACCCTCTTATCACCTCTCCTACCCTTTCCCCTTTCCTTCCATCACTTCTCCTACCCTCCTCGACCTACCCATCACCTCTCCTTCCCTCCTATGCCTTCCCATCACATCTCTTACCCTCCTAGGCCATCCCTTCATCTATCCTACCTTTCTCGACTATCCCATCACTTCTCCTATCCTCGACCATCCCATCACTTCTCCTACCCTCCTCGACCCACCCATCACTTCTTCAACCCTCCCCAATCTCCCATCACTTATCCTACTCTCCTTGTACATTGTATTACCAAATATGTATATTTTGATAATTATGAGTTAAATACTTAATTGATTAGTCAGACATTAAAAGCATGTATTTTTATTGTATAATGGACTATGTTGAAAGAAAAAAAAAAAAAAAATCCTACTCTATTGATCTCCCATATCCTCTCCTACCCTCCCCCTTTCTCCCATGACCTCTCCTGCCCTCCTTGACCCTCCCCATCATCTCTCCTACCCAACTCGACCCTCCCATCACCTCTCCTACCCTCCCCCTTTCTTCCATAACTTCTCCTACCCTCCTTGACCCTCCCCATCATCTCTCCTACCCAACTCGACCCTCCCATCACCTCTTCTACCCTCCCCCTTTCTTCCATAACCTCTCCTACCCTCCTTGACCCACCCCATCATCTCTCCTACCCTATTCGACCCTCCCATCACCTCTCCTACCCTGGAACCTCCCCCTGAGGAAGTTAAAATCGACGGTTATAGTTTTACGAATGGATTTCTGAACTTGAATAATGTGATTAATTCGAGTGTATATCTCATTCTAGGATTAGAAAAGTGAAGGGGGAGGGAGACAAGTCCGTCGTAATCAAGTTGGAAAGTGTAATTGGGGCAAAACGGGAGGCCGGGGATTGTTACAAACGGCTTTAATCCTGGGAAAAGTTAAATTGCCCTCTGTCATTTTTGGTAAATCGGCGCTATTTTTCCGACCCTCCGGCCACACCGCGGTCTCCTTTTTAGGACGGGGAAGGCGATTATTCCCCCCCCCCTGGGCCACTTAGCAACCGTTCTAATCCCGTATTTTTGAGAGATAACGCTTTTAAAGTCAAAGTTTTACGGCTGAAAAATCAATTTGAACCGTAGATTACTTCCCATCATTTAGTATATGCAAAAAACCATGAGAAATCGCCTCCAAAATAAATAAGACAGAGAAAAGTAGCTTATTTTTTTATATACAAAAACAAAAGAGGTCCTTGTAAAAAAGAAAATTCGTAAAAGATATGATGTGGTGTTCGAGACGAGTATAAATGTGACGTTCGTAAAAAAGAGAGTGAAGGTTACTAATGTTGAGCTTTTACGTTGGACCCTGTTATAAACTATACCGCCCCTAAAAGAAGAAAAAATTATTTTTTTCAAGGTGGGTCTTGAAAAACTTTCTTCAGGTGGACTTCAATAGTTTTTAAAAAAGATTTTCCTGTAAACTTTACCTATAAAGTAACGCTTAAAGAGAGTTCAAAGTAGATATAAAATGTGTTCGTTTTGTACGACGAAAAAAGGTCAATGTTCATCATAAAATTCTGTAATAAAGGAAAATTTCGCTACTTTGTAATGTTACAGTGTTGCCAGTTTGGGCGTTTTATCGAGAATTGGGGGGCTAAAGTTTGGGTCAAGGGGAAACGTTCATTTTTGATAAGTTGATGCTGCCCAACACCCTCCAGCTTTGCCTAACACTTTTTTTAAATTTAATTTACCCCCACCCCTACATGTTGATCGTTAATTGATTCTCAATAGTCGATTTTAAATGGAAATTGAATTTTCTACAACGTTTACTTAGTATACTTTTTTGATTAGAAAACGCCTTCCTTGCTTTTTTCCGACTTTTCTAAAATCTTACTTTTTTATAGCAAAAACTCGAAAATCCCGCTTTTTTGTCGCATCGTAGCTCAGAAACCATTGGTCCTACAAAACATCTTAGTAAATCAAATATGTAGCAAATTTTATAAGCTTTAATTTTGTTTTTGTCAAATTTTTTGAAATTTCAATTTTTGAATGAAATTTGTTTTGAAATGTTTTGAAATTTACCCCCACCCCTGCCTATTGATCGTTAATTGCTTTTTGAGAGTTGTTTTTTAAAGTTAATTGAATTCTCTACAACTGCTATAAACTACACTTTTTTGATTAGATGACGTCTTCTGTTCTTTAGAGGTCAAAATATAAAACCAAGGTTTTTTTGCGACCTCGTAGCTCAGAAACAATTGGTCCTACGAAAAAATCATATTAGCTTAAAATTATAGCAAATTTAATTATCTTTAATTTTGTACTAACAATTATTTCGCCTACGACTAACGGTTTTCGAGATATTGCAGAAAAAAAGAAAAAAAAATTACCTTAAAACCGCGCACGGATTTCGGTTATGGACTTTTTTTGGTTAATCAGGTGACCTACCCCTACACATTTCCGTAGAGAAACAAAATACCTTATTTTTTCCACCCCCAGGCTTAGATTCACTGGACTATAAAAGATTTTTTTTAAATACTAAATTTCAACTAAAAATTGTAGCAAATAATGCACCGTCGGTTTAGGTTTCAATAACAAATTGTCCGTGGTAGATTATTCAAATAAGCCTTCGAATATAATACGGATATTAATTAATTTTTTTTAATTAATGCAAATATTTAAATGCGATCGCAATATCTGATTAATACCTCGAATATTAAAAAAAGTGAATCCTTTTTTTTCAAACTCGTCTGGTTTTTAATTAAACCATCCGCTTTTTGCCGTCGGGGTTTTTATATGATTCGGGCCCGAAGGGTATTCGGGGGCCGGAGGGCGGAGAACGAATTTCAAAAGCCCGGGAAATAATTGAGAGAGGAAAAGGGGCGTCCTCGTCTAATAAGGAAATGATTCTCCGAGATTAGTTTTAGATGGGCTCACCTGAAGGGACGAGGACGGCCAGGATATTGGTCATTTCTCCGTCCATCGAACATCACCAGAAAAAACGCCATTTCAAATTGCCTTCATTGAATGTTTTCTTTTTCTGACCCAAGGGGGGTGAGGCAACGCGGCAAATAGCCGGATTAATCTGGACCAATTTTCAAATTGACCTCACCTAGAATGACATTCTCGTTATTAATCAAAGAGCTGTCAAACGATTCGATTTGAGGATCAAAAATCCGATTTATTATTGAAGAACGATCCAAAACGTTGATGCGCCCTTGTCTCTCTGTCGGACATTATTTATTCAGAAGAATATGAAACCATGATCGAAAGGGCCTTTCTCCTCACATGACAAATTGATAAATACTTCCGAGCTGTCGTCTTAAAAGCCTTCTTTTCACAAACTTTTCCCGCAAGAGGGGTAAAACTTAAGTTCGGAACGATACATCACCGAATTCCCCGTGGGAAGGGGTCATCATATGACGTTCAAAAGGCGTTTATAAAATAAATTTTTATAAATAAAGAAACCGATTTGCAAAATTATTAACCTTCGGGAAAACTGCTTTAATACCCCATCTCGAGGGAAGCCCCGGGAAATATCGAACATCCGAAAACTTTGTTAACTTGACGATTTTACTGTAATTATAAGAGGGAAGAAAGGCTCCGGGGGGTTTAATCGTTGTTTATAATTACAACTCGAAATAACACGGGAAGAGGCCTGAAAGAGATGAGAGTAATAACAACAATGGATTACCATCGCGTCCAAAATTAGCGAAGACCGCTTTCAACAATAATACCACCTAACATCAATCAATCCTTTAAATTAGAGAGCCCTTTGTATTCAAGAATCGAGGAAGTTCAAACAACTTGAAAAAAAAACCCACCCTCATCCTATGCTCCCAGACGCTGGGCTCTGTTTCTTGTCAGCTCATTTGGAGATCTTTGAAACGGTTAACAGATTTTTAACCCTTGATATCTCCTGATCGGCTGGACCGATTTTAACTTTTGAAAGCTTATTAGACGCGAAATTTAATAATCTTTAAATTTGTACTAAATAGTCAAGTTGCTAAAACACATAGTTTTCGAGCTAGAGGCCAAATAATACAAAAAGTGAAAATTTGGGAACGTTTTTCAAAATGGCAGACGAAGCACAGGAACTTGGATTTAGAACTACCTAATGGTTTTAAGTACGATAAAATCATTTTTTTTTACTTTAAAATTATGATTTTTGAGATTTCTGACTGAAAAAAAGGCGTTTAAAAATTTCGCTAAAAAAGGCGATATTGTTATCACAATCGCAAGCCATTACGCTTTGAATTAACTGGCCAGTGAAAAAAAGAGGGTTTAGAAAAAGTGTAAAAAGGACTGCGAGGGACGAGGGAGGACGATAATTACAGCTCCGGAACAATGAGAACGGGATTTGGAAAGGTTTTCTCATTTCTCATCCGCGGTGCCTCGGGGGCGCTCTCTTGAGCCTCCTCGAGAATCGCAAGCCCCGAGGATCCACCTTTTGTTAGATCCGCTTCCACACTTGCAATTATCCTCCGCTATGATGAAAAAGTTTTTCTTTTCTTTTATATTCCCTGTATCCTCAATTTTCTTTATACAGTCCCGGGGGTCGCAATAAAAGTGGGAGGCGTTTGACACTTATATAAACGTTTCTGTCTTCCTAACGTCCCCAAAGGTCCATTCCTTTTCCACACAAATTCAATTTTCAAAGAATTTTTTTATTATAGTATCCCCTTACTTCAAAAAGCTTTTAATACTTAGAAAAAGCTTTTTTTCGCTTGAAACTTGATTCTCCCGATCTAAAAATGATATCCAAAGTACCACTTATCTACGAAAAACGCCTCAATGTGCCATTTCCTTACTCAAAATATGGTTCAAAGGGCATTTATCATTGAAACTAGGCTCAATATGCTATTTCCCTGATGAAAATCTGTTTCTCAGTGCAATTTCTCTACTAAAATCTATTAGAAAGAGCAATTTATCCATAAAAAAAGTCTCAATGTCCCATTTCCCTGATCAAAATAGGGTTTGAAATATCCTTTATCCACAAAAAGAGGCTCAATGTGGCATTTCTCTATCAAAATCTAGTCAAAAGTGCAATTTATCCATAAAACAAGGCTCAATGTCCCATTTCCCATATCAAAATAGGGTTTAAAGTATTTTTAATCCACGAAAACAGGCTCAATGTCCCATTTCCCATATCAAAATACGGATTAAGGTATCCTTCATCAACGAAAAGAGGCGCAATATGCCATTTCCTTCATCAAAATAGGGTATAAAATATCCTTTATCCACGAAAATAGGCTCAATGTGCTATTTCCGTGATCAAAATCGGGTTCAAAGTGCCATTTCGCTATCAAAATCTAGTCGAAAGTGTAATTTATCCATGAAAAAAGGCTAAATGTCCCATTTCTCTGATCAAAATAGGGTTCAAGGTACTATTTATCCATGAAAATAAGGCTAAGTGTGCTATTTCCCTAATCAAAATATGGTTCAAAGTTGCATTTTTTCACGAAAACTGGCTCAAAGTGTCATTTCGCTTGTCAAAATCAGTTCAAAGTTCCATTTCTCCATGAAAAGAAGCTCAATAATACCTGATTAAAATATCGTTTTAAGTGCCATTTATACATCAAAACAGGCTCAAGGTGCCATTTTCTCATGGATCAATGGTATTTATAGTTTTAAAGCATCTTTTTTAGGAATAATCCTCGTTTAAATAATAATAACCCTTGAGAAAAAGTTGACAGCTATCAGTATAAGATGTTCAGATGAGTATCGTCGGGAAAGGAAGTGTTTTTACTCCTCCGACCCCTCCTCGCGAGCTGAAATTAATAAGGTGTGGATTCCCGGAAAGTCCTGTTTTGTAACAACACTTGACAAGAGGAGAGTCCACAACTTATAATGAAACATCCACTCTTCACTCTCTTCAAAAACAACTTTCGCCTTTCTTCAAACTTTTCAACTGCGAAAAGACTTTTTTTTTCTCTCTCTCCCCCTTAAACAAACATCAACATTCGATTTTCCTCCTTTTTTTGGACTTAAAGTTGACGTAAAAAAATAAACGTTGAGATTAAAGGGCTGGGCGAAAAAACCTGATTTTGTTTTTAACGGTTTGGTTATTAAAATGGCTTTTGTTTCACTGACAGGGACGTTATTCCGTTTTTAAATACGGGAGAGTGGAAAAAAACGTAAAAATAGACTGATGGCTTAGGGGTGACCGAGTAATCCTACAGTGTAAGCCCTTCCATCAAAAACTAATCCATCCTCCAATTCCTATAATTTACTAAATGATTGAATATGGTCAAAGGGTATTGTGCCTTCTCGGCCTTTCACAGTCCGTACATTAGTTAGAAGGGGACTCCTTGGATATTTAATGTTCCACCCCGTGACTCGATCTGAATACAAATACGCCATCAGAGAGAAAAAGAGGTGAGGGAGGGTGGGGGATCGATGGAGTAATCGAAAGGGAGGTGTCGTTCCAATTATGAGACGATGAATAAAATATGGCCTCACACCGCTCCGGAATTACACGTGTGGCTTCCCCGAAGCAAAAAATCCATTTTTATAATTAGTCTCGCCTTTTTCCATCCACCACATGCTTAATTAAAATGGACTCTTTCTCAAGAAAGGGTGTCGAAACGTCAACCACTTTCCTGATTGAACTCTCAACGATGAATAAATTTTTGTCGCTCTCTTTCTTAGAGGGGAATAAACGAGAAGTGCACTTTTATTTTTTCGTTTTCTTGAAAAGAAAGGTATTGTACAACTCGTGGGGGGGGGGATAGAGGAAGGAAGAAATTTCGGTTGGGAGATAGTTGGTGGTGGTGGAAGATAGTTGGTGGTGGGGGGAGATGGTTGGTGATGTGGGAGATGGTTGGTGGTGGGGGGATAGTTGGTGGTGGGGGGAGATAGTTTGGGATGTGGGAGATGGTTGGTGGTGGGGGGAAGATTGGTGGTGGTGGGGGGAGATAGTTGGTGGTGGTGGGGGTAGATAGTTGGTGGTGGGGGGAGATAGTTGGTGATCTGGGAGATGGTTGGTGGGGGAAAATAGTTGGTAGTGGGGGGGGAGATAGTTGGTGGTGGAGGGAGATAGTTGGTGATGTGGGAGATAGTTGGTGGTGGGGGGAAGATAGTTGGTGGTGGGGGGAGATACTTGGTGGTAGGGGGAGATAGTTGGTGGTGGGGGAGATAGTTGGTGGTGGGGGAGATAGTTGGTGGTTGGGGCAGAAACTTGGTAGTGATGGAACATAGTTAGTAGTGGTGGGGGGAGATAGTTGGTGGAGGGGGCAGATAGTTGGTGATGTGGGAGATAGTTGGTGTTGGGGGGATATAGTTGGTGGTGGGGTAGATAGTTGGTTGCTGGGGGAGTTAGTTGGTGGTGGGGGGACATAGTTGGTTGTGGGGGGAGTTAGTTGGTGGTGGGGGGACATAGTTGGTGGTGAGGGGAGATAGTTGGTGGTGGGGGCAGATAGTAGGTGGAGGGGGCAGATATTTAGTGGAGGGGGGAGATAGTTGGTGGTGGGGGGAGATAGTTGGTGGTGGGGGGAGATAACTGGTGGTGGGGGGGAGATAACTGGTGGTGGGTGGGAGATAGTTGGTGGTGGGGAGAAATAAGAGGTGGGTGGATAGTTGGTGGTACTTAGGGAAGCGATATTTGGTGGTAAGAGAGGTCTACAGAGCCCCGAATTTTCGAGAAAGTTAGAGCTATGTTCCTCCTTTCTTAGTCGGAAATTAAACGAGAAGTGTACTTTTATATATTTCGATAGAAAAAAGGAGTTTCCGGTCCGGAGATTGGTCCATGTTTCCATCATCATCATTCTTGTGCCGGACACATCCTATACATTTAGGTGACACCTCAACCACCCCAGCTACCTCCCTTTCTAACAAATTAACGTAGAATCGTAAGACGACTTGGGGTGGATCTTGAAGAACACCCTATCTAAAAGAGGGTGTGAACTAGAGTTATTGTTCTTATCCTCTCATTTACTTTAGTGTCCGTTGGAAGTATTAGGGTGGTACAGGAGGGTTTCGAGGGAGTAACCGCACGTCCTCGAAACTTTCTCCCCCTCGACCGTTTACTGCATATTGCCGCAAACTTGTACCTCAACATAAAAAACCCGACCAAAAAACTGATTTCAAATTATGATTCTACCATTACTTGGACTCATTACAGGCCATGCTAAGCCCTCGTCAAAAACAACAAAACCTCTCATTTGCGTCGAAAAATGAGGTAATACAATTTTAATTTTCCTCGATACTCTTTTATAATGGGATGATTGACACGAATGATGAAAGGCCTCTAAAACGTCCCAGGGAGAAATCTACCGTTAAAATATGTACACGAGTTAACCCCACCGGAAAGGGAAGGAGGTGGGAAAGGCATGACGTAAAATCACTAAACGTAATTTCTATTGAATTTCTGTCAGTCTAAGTCCTTTCATAGAACCTTTAAAGCTTATCGATTACCTTGACGAAAACATCGGGTTGCTCACCTGAAAAAGAAAGAAAAGAAGTTGGATTAGATAAATTGCTTAATCCTAGCTATCCAATCAGGAAGTCTAAGAAAGTCTAATTCCGCCTTCTCCTTTGTTTCGAATACTTCAAGCACTTCCCGTTGTGATTAAAGTGTTTCGAACCTAGTTAAGGAGTTTGGTTGGAGTGTGTGAAGTTAAAGAGTGGCTTCTGAGAGGTTCTAGTTTGTTAAGGTTTTCGCCTTGGGTCTCAGGTGGTGTGTTCTCGCAAAGCACATCTTTCTTCATCAATGGCTTCCCTTCTCTACAGATTATTAATCGTTTTTATACCCTTTTAATCTCCATAGTTTCCGGCTTTAAGATAATCGAGTCAATTAGGCCCTTTTGTTCGGATAAGCCTCGGATTTGTACATGTGTTGAAAACACCCTTTTCAAAAAAGTGTCGGTCATCAAAAAGTCATTAATTATGTTTTAAAAAATTGTTAAGCTTGTGGGGGTAGCAGGGTTGCTAACGCTTCAAATGGTCAAAATGATCCAAATGGTGTCTTTCTTTATCAGAAATAGGGACAAATTGTTTAGGGAAAGCTCTATTTTTAGTTTTATATCAAAAAGTGTCAAAAAATGTGATTTTTCTGGTCGAAACTTTGAAGTGTCCAAAAAACTTCGAAGTCGCCCTGAAAAAGGATGTTCCTGGTCAAAAATGGTTCGAAGTCAGTTTTTTCATCGAAAAACGTTCCCAGTCTGCCTTAAAAGTGAAAAAAGAACCTTTTTAGGTTAGATTCTTAAGGTTTCTGATGAGAAACACCTTTTTCAGGATGATATTGAGAAATTTTAGAAGAGAAAACCTTTTTAGGAAGATCTTGATCACCTTTTCACTTTTTGACAACTTGGGGGGATTAGGGGAGGAGTGGGGGAGGTTGGGGACATATGGTGGGGGAAGGTAGGGGAGGTGATGGGAGGTGGTGGAATGTTCTGGTGTGAGGAGAGGTTAGGGGAAGGTCAAGGATACTAGAGAAGGTGATGGGAGTTTGTGAGGGAGGTGGGAGAAGGTAGGGGAAGCTAAGGTTAGTGGGGGATGTAGGTGGTTAGGCAATATTTGGTGTCTGTGGAGAGGTCGGTAGAGCCCCTAATGGAAAATCAGGCACCTTCTCTTCGTACGTAATGACTAGTTTGAACCTTTTTCGACGAGAAAAGACGTTTTTTTAGTCCATTTGAACCATCGCAGTGCCTTCTTCAAGCTGATTTTGGATCATTTTCGTCCTCTTTTTAAAAGAAAAATTGTGAATATTTTTAAATCGTGTCTTCCCCTTGATTTTTAATTGTTAAAACTTTAGTTTATTCGCGGAAGGGAACCTTTGCGTGCTGCTAACTCGTGCCTGTCAGTCTAGAGCCTGTCTGACCTCCCAACACTGATTTCTTCCAATAATGAACTTTCTGCCTGAAAGTGTATCTTTGAAAACTTTTTCGCTCCGTTTTTAAACAAAACAGATTTAAATGTTAAATGAGACAAAGATTTTGTGAAATTGGAAAACGTTGTGAATGGAGAGGACAGGGGGAAATCGATTTTTAATCTTCTCCCTTTCGGATTTTTGATCGCTGGAGACAGGACGACGAGCCATAAACGTTATTGAGGCTATAACTTCCGGTTGTAAACCGTAGCCAAATCGCGGTCGTTAATGTTAATTACGTGATCTTAAAGTTTGAACTCTTGTAAGCGTTGAATTATTTAAAATCGCGGTGATTGAGCTGACGGTGGAAGAAGTTCACCCTCGTCAACGGCCTTTCTGCTGAAGAAGCCAAACGTCGACGTTTCCGAATGCCTGTAAATCACCCACCCCTTCTTCGGGATTAAAATACTCTTCATTTTTCCTCCCCTGCTCTTTTCTATTATGAAGACAGCCGGTTCAACTCTCGTGTTTATTGATGTCGGTGATGCGCCGTGAAAAGTTGCATCTTTTCTCTCTCTCCCCCTCTAAAAGCCATTAATCTCTTCACCCAAGTGCTCGGAGATTATTTCAAGAAAAAAATCACTTTTTAAATAATGACTGTGATTATGGCATTTTTTTTCTCTCGTATAGTTTTTAATGAGGACAATGACAATAGGATGGGAATTTGTGGAATGGAAGACATTTTGTATACCAGACTGAACCCCTGTTTTCATTCAATACCGAAACCGTCGATCCGGAATAGTTCGGATTCCGCCATTTTTGATTTACCGTCAAAGATTACCTGGCCGTTGCAATCATTCCATGGATCTTTTAAAATTATTTCCCCCAGACTAAAAACTTCATTCATTGAATTTATCAAGAAGAAAGGTATTGTATTAACGAATCCACTATGGGAGGTGTGGGAGGGTCTAGGAGAGTAGGAAGGTGGTAGAATGTTGGTGTGGTGGAGGGGGAAGGTTAGAGGGATGTGAGGGAGACTTAAGCAGGATCATACCTTAAGGGGAAGTGAAAACAGTTTTTCAATGATAGCTCATAGAAAAATGATCCGATCTGGACCGGGCTTTTTTTTAAAAAAAAAGTTTATTCATTTATCTACGCCTTGAACTAAACTTATTGTAATATTATTTAATCTTTATATTTAAAAAAAAAAAATTGCTTAAACCTTTTTTTACTTTTTTTTAGTTTAAGGCGCTCCACATACTAAAAAAGATAGGTGTGCAAATTTTGAATTAGTTCGGCTGATTCTATCTTTAGTAATCATTGAAATACTTTTTCAATAAGTTTAGAATCACGCGGGTTTTTAAACTAATCAGAGACCAGTTGAATGAGTAGGGATGGGCGGGAGGGAGGGAGGAGATCGTGTTATGCCGGTTTCCACGCCCTCGATGAGATAGAGAGACAGGCGCTACACGGCCCCTTAAAAGGAAATTCAACGTTTCTAAAGAAGGAGGAGGGAGAACGCGGATAAACCTTTTTTTTGTTGATTCTATATGTCGAAAACTTAAGGAGACGATTTTGAAGGCCTTTAGGGCGTCGTTAGAGAAAATGGTAATTACGTTGCAACACGTATGAGCTCCCCGTTTCGTGTAAGTGATCTGATTATGGATAGAATCGGTTGATTGAAGCGTGAAGAGAAGCGATCCCCATCCCTTGAAAACTTGGGACACGGAATCCGTCCGAAATCCCTTTTCGGATCCTTTACGCGAGGGAATGCCGTCGGGAGACACACGAAACCGCAAACTGAATTATCTATATACGGTGTGCATTGATAGTCAACTCAGGTATATTTTACGCCGGGGTGGTTTCTATCATATTATTGTTAGTACCGTTCCTTTCGAAAAGTTCACGGGGTTTAAAGTTAAAAGAATTTATCTCGTTAAAGGCCATTTTGTGGTGAACTTTATGGGATATTTTCTTGAATATCAATCAGTTTATTGAGTGCGTGGGGGCGTTGTAAAAAAAAAGTTGAAGGCCCGCAACCCTTTCAAAAACCTGGACATGTCTTTTACTTGCAAGAGGTTCAACTTGCTTTTAAAATAGATTAACAAAGTTTTTCCCTTCATATCGTCCCTCTTTTATCACTTCCCCCCGTCCAATTTCAGGACCCCGAACGTAATGTTAAGTTTCTAAAGTAATAGAAGGGATAAACGTCCCGTTAGGATGTTTGGTCGATATAAAAAAGGAATTTATATTACAACTATTTTCTCCTTTATGTTCACGTAAAGGGAAATGTTGATGAAGGGACTAATCGCAGTCGCATTAAACGGCGTGCAAGGTGTATAGGATTATAGGGATTTGACTAAGTGATGTGTCTAGTGAACGAATGGGCTTAAACCATCAATTTTGGGTGGGTTACGTGTATGATGTAATCGTCAATTTCGATGACATTTTAACTCCTACTTGAATTTAACCTTTGTAACTTCCTTAATTTATGGTCCATGCACATTTTCGTTTCTGATGGAAGTCAGGGAAGAGGTGATAAAGGCTAGTAGGGGTCATACAGAGTTAATTTGAGGTGGTAATCAGGGTTTATGTAGTTGAAAGTGGTAATCGAGATAGTCAGGGGTAATTAGAGGGGTAATCGAATGATATTAGTAAATATGGATTGTTGGATAGAAGGGTAATCGTGTAAATTTATGTGGTAGTTAGGGGTAATCCTAGGTAGTCCGTGGTGGTTGGTGAGGGGTCATTGAAGGACTATCAAGGGTAGTGGTGCTAAATAATCGCGTTGGTAGGTAGAAGGGGTAATTGAGTGTATTCAGGTGGAAGTTGGGGGTAATCTTGAGTAGTAGTGGGGGTAATCGTGATGGAGGTATTTGAAAGTTGATGTGGGTGATAGAGGGTTCTCAGGGTTATTTGAAACCCGGAGGGTGTAATTTAGTCATAGTCCGAGGGTATTAGGGCAGGTTATCTTGGTAGTTGAATGGGTTAATCATGGACAGTTTGTAAAGAAGTGGAGAGTTCAAGGTGGGTTAGTTCTAGGCGGTAAATGGAGGAAGGTGATGGTGGGTAGTCAGTGGGATTTTGATGGTGAGTAATGGAGGGTATAGGTAGTCTGCAGAAGTCGTAGGAAGGGTAATAGAATGGTAGGGTGTAGTAAATGTGGATAGTTAAAGAGAGGAGTGATCGTTTGTATTTAGGCGGTAGTTAGGGGTAATAGTTGTAAGGGGTAGTTAGAGCCTGGAGGAGGTAATTGAGGATAGTTTTATTGTAATGGGTTAGGTAATCGTGGGAATTCGGAAGAGTTTGGTGCCTATTCAGGTGGTAGGATGGAGTCCAGTGATGAGCATTTGACTATTTGAGAGAGGGTAATCCTGGATGTTTAGTGGGTTGTTGATGTAGGGTATCGAGGGTAGTTTTGTGGTATTCTGGAGGTAGTTGGGTAATCGTGGTATTAGAATCAGTTAATCTTGGGATAAGGTGGGTTAGCATTGGGGGATAAATGGACGTAGGTGATCGAGGGTAGTCATTGGGTTGTTGATGGTGACTATTGGAGGTTTAGTATAGGTAAGGTAGTTAGAGGGGTAATTGATATCTTGTAGTTAAATATGGGTAGTTTGAGCTGGGTTAATTGTGTGCATTTCGGTGGTAGTTGAGGGTAATCTTGGGTAGTCTATTTTAGCAGGAGGTGGTGATTGGGAGATGGTCAGGGGGTTGTGGTACATAGTAGGTTATTGTTGTTAGTTGGAGTTAATTTAGCCTAATAAAGTGTGGGGGGTAGTAAGATCACAGATGGAGGTAATCGAGGGTATTCAGGGGTAATTGAGAGATAGCAAATGAGTATTGTGGGCAATTGAAGTGGGGTAATCATGAGTCAAATTTTTAAATTCTAATGTAGCAATAAATAAAATTTGAAACCTTTTATTTCTTCAATGATGGAAATACGTAGATCAAAAATTGCGATAAAAAGTTGTTTTTCTCTGATAAAATCCTCTTGAAAAGGCTGTGAATTCTTCCGTTTTCAGAAAGGACAAATTATGTCTATTTGTAACCCAACGGTTATCTCTCCTACGTAAAAACGTTTGCTCTCCGAGGTAAAAATAAAGTAGAGATTTCCTCCTTTTCAAACTTTTCCTCATGCCAGGATTACGTACAGGATAAGGTCCTTTGAAAAATATTTTTGCGGAAAAAAACGATTTTTTTTTATGAGAGAATTAAATTAACAAACTTTCAAAGAATTTTTTTGTTGTTTAATGAAATGAAGTATGAACAGGACAATTCAGAAGTTTATTTGGTTGTTTTTGTTATTTCTGTGTGGAAAGGGTTCAAACGACTCTGCCCCGGGGCCGTATAATTACCTTATTACACGTCTTTTGTCATCGGAATTGGCAAATGTTTCCTCCAAAAAGGGCAGGATATTACAAAGCCTTTTTATTACGTTTTGATAATTAAAAGATCATTCTATAAACATTTTCCTTTTTTATTTTTATATAAAGAGAGGGGGTTCTAATGACGTATAAATGTACTCTACGAGGAGCTGGAATAGTAGGGCCATGTAAAAAGTGGTTGTAAAAGAAGAGTTTGGTACAGTTTATGACCCGTTTTGTCCTACTGGTCGCCATTAAAGCTCTAACGAGACTTTTATTCTTGTTAAAAGACAAAAAAAAATTGTAGTCCGAAATGATGGAGAATGTAGCAGGTGCCGTTTTCCCAGAGATGATCCTTCAGACATACTAGCGAAAGCGAGCAATATCTGGATGAGAGATTTTGACAAATCGCCCCACCTTTTCCCCGTCGCGTCGAATTCCTCTTTCCCCCTCGACGACAAATCTATATTCACGCCGTGTGAGTTGTACGCGACGCTTTTACGTATATTCTTCTTTGATGTATCCACCGACCGCAAATTCTTATCGGGGATTTCCGATATCCCTCAGGTAACGACACGGATTTTCAAAAGGGGTGGAGAAATAAATTTATTTTGAGCTCCTATGTACGTTTTGTAAATATTCAACAGTATCTGAATCGATATTTTCTAAAATTGCTTATTTTTAGAGAGGTTTTTGTCAATAAGATGCCCTTGCGAAGTCACGTCCAGTTTTGTTTATTCGGTAACTTTCGGTGTAAATATTTGCCGGATATTAAGGGAGGGAATGGGTGAGGGGGATAGGTGGAGCCATGGATGTAAGGAGAGGTTGGGGAAGTGATGGGAGGCTGGAGGATAGTGTGGGATCAATTTATTTATGGAGATGTCTGTACAGCCCCACATTTTGAGAGAGTTCCAGTTTTTTTAACCTCTTATTTTTAGCGGATTTCCGTAGGAAAGTAGGCTATTGAGGAGGTCGTCACGGCTGCTCCTAGGCTAGAGGCTTATATATTCGTGATCAGGAAGCTCTGGGGATCACATATATATGCACATATGTACATGTTCATCGCATAACTGGAGCAATTTTGGCATGAGGTTGATGAAACTCGGTATTTAGGGCCTAAAAAATTGAGAAGCCTATTGAAAATGGCTTGAATCGGGACAGTGGTTCTGGTACTTTCCTTAGAGGCTCAAGTGTATTTTAAAATCAGAACGTAAGTTATACTAAACCATCAAGACCTTCAAGCTCTGCGTTCGACATAACATTTCGCCTTAAAAATCAGTAGTATCGCCCCCCATAGACCAAAGAAAAATTCATTTTTTTTCGTTTCGAAATGCCTCTGGGCGTTATCGGAAGACGCATTATAGAAGAATATTTGTTTTTACATTAAAACGGGCCTGAAATAATATAAAGGCGGTTTTCTAAGGTCGCAGACGGGATCGGATTTTCCCTCCCGTGAAGGAGACGAAGGGGACGAAGAAGAGTAAACACTCTAAACTTCAAAGTATCTCCAGTCAACCCTGAACAAACTAAGGGCCTTGGAATTAATTATATGAAACTACTTAAGTTAGCCGCAAACCGTCTCGTCTTTTACCACCGTTGTGATTGACAGTTTGTGTACATTTTGTGTAAATGACCGAATCCTTTGTGGTCAACAAACGAAGTAAAAACAAGACTTCAAAGTGGATTGGGTTGTATGAGAAAAGTTTTAAATTAGATTTTTTGACAAACAGATTGAATTTTAAAGAAATCGGACTGTTTTCGGATTGTTGCTAGGGGTGTAAAATATTGAAAGGGGAGAAGTTGTAGGTGAGGATTAAACCGTATGCGGATCCTATTTCCATTAGTCGGATGGGCCCCAGTGCGGTAGCTCTTCCGGATTACGACGTACACGGCACTCACACGTCTCCCCGAATGCGAAAAAGGGACATGGGGAGAGAGCGAACTTTTCACATAATTTACACGTGTTAGTAGGCGTGACCCTCCCGAGGTTGCTCCGGAGAGGATTATTCGAGAAATCGGATCAACGTTTTTTCGAGGGAGCACCTTTTTTACATTATCATCGCATTATTATAACGGCTTTAAAGGTTCCATCACGTCATCTTCAACATCCGACGTTTTACTCCAAAATAAAGAAAATTAGCCCTTTTCGAATCCTTTAATATAAAGACGAATAACATTCCAATTCCCGACTTAGCATTTATTGGACGGAAGGAGGAAAGCGGGCAAAGGGTTCGGGATTAACCGGGGGATGAGAAGGGAAGGACAATGCCAAGTTCAGAGTTATCGTTTTAATACTCGTCCCGTAGGCTCCCAGGATTTTCATTTCAAGTAAATGAATGAATGCGCACCGGATTAGAAAAGAGAAGATGAGTCTTTTCAGCCCTTTTATTCATCCGTTTCAATGTATCGCAAGAGACGGTCGACTCAAAAGTCCTCAGAACCTCCTGTCAATTCAAAACTTTATTAGAAAATTAGAGAGTTTTAGCTACCCGTTTTCGGTCTACGGGAAACCTCTACTCGTTCTCGTGATACGCAACGGGTAGATCTCGTGATACAAAAAGGATAGATCTACTAGTTCTCGAAATACGAAACGGGTAGATCTTCTCGTGATTTAAAACAGGTAGATCTTCACGTTCTAATGGTAGTAAACAGGTAGATCTTCTCGTTCTCATGGTAGGAAACAGGTAGATCTTCTGGTGATAAGAAACAGGTAGATCTTCTCGTTCTCATGGTACGAAACATGTAGATCTTCTCGTTCTCATGGTAGGAAACAGGTAGATCTTCTCGTGATAAGAAACAGGTAGATCTCCTCGTTCTCATGGTAGGAAACAGGTAGATCTTCTCGTGATAAGAAACAGGTAGATCTCCTCGTTCTCATGGTAGGAAACAGGTAGATCTTCTCGTTCTAATGGTAGGAAACAGGTAGATCTTCTCGTGATAAGAAACAGTTAGATCTCCTCGTTCTCATGGTAGGAAACAGGTAGATCTTCTCAAGATACGAAACGGGTAGATCTCCTCGTTCTCATGGTAGGAAACAGGTAGATCTTCTCGTGATAAGAAACAGGTAGATCTCCTCGTTCTCATGGTAGGAAACAGGTAGATCTTCTCGTTCTAATGGTAGGAAACAGGTAGATCTTCTCGTGATAAGAAACAGTTAGATCTCCTCGTTCTCATGGTAGGAAACAGGTAGATCTTCTCAAGATACGAAACGGGTAGATCTCCTCGTTCTCATGGTAGGAAACAGGTAGATCTTCTCGTGATAAGAAACAGGTAGATCTCCTCGTTCTCATGGTAGGAAACAGGTAGATCTTCTCGTTCTAATGGTAGGAAACAGGTAGATCTTCTCGTGATAAGAAACAGTTAGATCTCCTCGTTCTCATGGTAGGAAACAGGTAGATCTTCTCAAGATACGAAACGGGTAGATCTCCTCGTTCTCATGGTAGGAAACAGGTAGATCTTCTCGTGATAAGAAACAGGTAGATCTTCTCGTTCTCATGGTACGAAACAGGTAGATCTTCTTGTCCTCGTTATGCGAAACGGATTGATCTAATCGTTCTCGTGATACGAAGCGGGTAGATCTACTGGCAATACGAGAACGTTTAGGGGTAGATCTATTCGTAATCCGAGAAGGTATATTGGGAAGTCGCAGTAAACAGGTTACAAAAGCGGGAGGTTAACTAGATGTAGACCAAGCAACTAGTAGATCTGTAATCGGATAGGTACCGTTAAATCTACCCGTTACAGTAAAAGGAGTAGCTGGGACTCTCTAATAATAATTTCTTTCAAATAGTTAAGGTTCCCCTTATTTTAGATAGAAAATATCTTTTATATGAAAGATCTTTGAGGGGCTTTTGTGCGTTGTCTTCCTTTAAAAAGGGGCCTTGTGTATTGGTGTTTCTCGTCAACCGGTTCGGTATTTTATTAAAAGATTCCCTTTCAAGGCATCGGTCGGCTGTAAAGGTTTTTAAGTATATACGCTCACCGTTTTCCTTTTGATGTATCCGTGGGTGGCCTTTCTTTTTAATACGTAGTCTTAAACAAATATAAAAAAAATCCCCTTTTCCGGGTCTTTGGTGCGAGAAAAAGTAAGGAATTTTTACTCGTTTTCGATTGAGAAGGCACCGGGCCAAAATTCGTGTAATGGGAACTTCGAGGCGTTTAATTTTCGTGTCTAGACTCGACGGGTCCAAGTCTAATTGCGTATGCTAATTGATTAGTTTAACGGAAAGAAAACAGTCCCTCGGGAAGTTTAGCGAAGCGACAGGCGTATTTTTGAAACGTCCGCCGTCTTAAGGGGATTTAAGTTTGACGGACTTCTAGAGAATTAATGTCCACATGAAATGAGAAGCGTATTTTTAAATCGTGTTTAAAGTCTTAAGACAGATTTTGAGTTTTGGCCATTTGAACCTTTTTTGAGAAAGGTGGAAAGTGAAGATCGTGTGGGAAAAGGGAGGATGTTGGGGGAAGGTTGGAGAAGGTAGGGGAGGTGGGGGATGGTCGAGAACGTCAGGTGGTGCAAGGTTAGGATATGATGTGGAGAAGAGATAGTGGGAGGTTTGGGATGATTGTAGAGAGATCTGTAGAGTCAATAATTTTTCAGAATGTTAAGGTTAAAAAACTTCCTGAAAGACTGCCAGAATTAAATTTTTTATACATACTAAAAAGGCCACAAAAACCGGCGTTGTTGAAAAGACAAAAGGATTTAATGCACTCGGGGTTTTCGTTGTTTTTTTAAGAGGGGGCTCTATAGTCCTCTTATATGGCGTCTCTCCCCGCAGACATTTGCATGAGTTGAAAAACAGGGAGTGTGGATATTGCATCCAGGCTTTATATGCTCCAGATACCTGACTTCCCACTTACATTGGCATAAAATATAATAAAAAACGTCCCCCTGTAGCAGAAGGGGGAAATTCCCTTTATACAACAGAATGTTGATTAACAATTTTGAATTTGCAGACTATATGCAGTCGATAAATAATTACAGTCGGATTTGATTACAAAACCGGAAAACGTCAATTTATTTCGATTTCATTAGCGGACATTGTTTGACGTTATTTCGTCTGGGGGTAAAAAAAGGGCCCACCCGCGGAACAAAAAAGGGAGGACGGATTTGTCGTTCTGAACTCACGTATTGTTAAAAGGGTTTGAGTCTGTTAGATGACATTCATTTGTTAATGAGAGCCATGGAAGAGAGGAGACAGCCTGTCAGTTGTAATTAGTTCCCGAACAGTGGTTGGGAGTTTATGTGAAACTGCGGTCGTACAATTTCAACCGGATAAACCATCTTTGGCATTATAACATTGACAAAAAAACAACTTCTGGGTCGAGTAGGACAGGGGAGGTGATGGGAGGATGGTGGGAGGTTGAGGAATGTCGTGGGAGAGTGGTGGAGAGAGGGTTATGACTTTTGAGAATCGTGGAGATATTGAGTGATGTGAGGATGGGGAGAAAGAATTGGAGGATGGAAAGAAGTGATGGGAGGATGGGAGAAGTGATGAGAGGATGGGAAGAAGTGATGGGAGGATGGGAGAAGTGATGAGAGGATGGGAGAAGTGATGAGAGGATGGGAAGAAGTGATGGGAGGATGGGAGAAGTGATGAGAAGATGGGAAGAAGTGATGGGAGAATGGGAGAAGTGGTGGGAGGATGGAGAGAAGTGATGGAAGAATAGAAGAAGTGATGGGAGGATGGGGAGAAAGGATGGGAGAATGGAGAGAAGTGATGGAAGAATAGGAGAAGTGATGGGAGGATGAGGAGAAAGGATGGAAGGATGGGGAGAAAGGATGGGAGGATGGGGAGAAAGGATGGGAGGATGGGGAGAAGTGATGGGAGGATGGGGAGAAAGGATGGGAAGAAGTGTATGGAGGATGGGGAGAAAGGATGGGAGGATGGGGAGAAAGGATGGGAAGAAGTGTATGGAGGATGGGGAGAAAGGATGGGAGAATAGAAGCAGTGATGGGAGGATGGAAAGAAGCGATAGGAGGATGAGGAGAAGTGATGGGTGGATGGGATAAGTGATGGGAGGATGGGAGAAGTGATGAAAGGATGGAGACAAGTGATGGAAGAACAGGAGAAGTGATGGAAGAACAGGAGAAGTGATGGAAGAACAGGAGAAGTGATGGAAGAACAGGAGAAGTGATGGAAGAACAGGAGAAGTGATGGAAGAACAGGAGAAGTGATGGAAGAACAGGAGAAGTGATGGAAGAACAGGAGAAGTGATGGAAGAACAGGAGAAGTGATGGAAGAACAGGAGAAGTGATGGAAGAACAGGAGAAGTGATGGAAGAACAGGAGAAGTGATGGAAGAACAGGAGAAGTGATGGAAGAACAGGAGAAGTGATGGAAGAACAGGAGAAGTGATGGAAGAACAGGAGAAGTGATGGAAGAACAGGAGAAGTGATGGAAGAACAGGAGAAGTGATGGAAGAACAGGAGAAGTGATGGGTGGATGGGGGAGGGGATAGGAGGATGGGGCAAGTGATAAGAGGATAGTAGAAGTGATGGAAGGATAGAGAAAGTGATGGGAGCAATGTGGTGGCCGCATAACGGATGAAGTGACGTGATCGATGTGTGAAGTGATGGGAAGATCGGGGAAATGATGGATATGGGAGGTTAGTGTAAGTGATGGGAGGATGGATGGATAGGCACAAGTGAAGAAAATATGGCGGTGGATGGGTCTGTAGAGCCCCGATTTTTTTTTGAAGTTCCAGTTATGATCTTTTCCATCTTATTTTGAAATTTCTGAAATTCGAACTCATAAAATTTCTCCTACCGTGCCAAGTTCAAACTGAGCTTTCCCCCTTTTTTTCTGCGAGTGTCACTTAATCGTCCGACAGGAAATGCACAAGTCGAGTGCGTCTAGCATGTCTAGATGACGTTTCGATTTACTTTAAAGATCGAGCGATAGAAAAATATCCGGTCTATGTTGCTTAGCAGCATAAGAAACAAACATACCTTCTTCTATTCATCAGAGTTTGGACTCTCAAAGGTTAATACCGAGATAACGTCCCCTTTTAAACAAAGCCCCTATCTCTCTCCCCCGCACATGGCACATAAAGTCATCAACTTTCCATCAGCATCCCGTTTATTACAATTCGTGAAATAATTAGCATAAAATCATTTATCAACGTCGGACACTTATAAAAATTCATCAATGCTTGTATTCTAATTGGAGAAACCTATAATACATCAAGGGGAAAACCTCGTTGATAAATAGGGACCACATCAAAGGGACGACATTCCCCAAACTACTTCGCCCTAAAGTAAATAGGGTTCCCATGTTTGGACCATGTGTTTTCATTCGTCCACCCATTTAGTAATTAGCATCCCTTGTAATCTACTTGCAAACATATCAGAAACTAAAGGGAAACTCAGAGGCATATTTTAATAAAAAAAAGTGAAGGGCGTGTCCTATAATAAAGAGTTCAAACAGAAGATGAAAATTGGGAAGGTGAGATCCTTGGGTATAAGAAGCTTCCCATCTTCTTGTCAAAATAGAGTCCATATCCTTGGGAGAGCCTCTGTTGACAAATTAAACAGACAACCTCGTGTTTTCTTTACATCCCAACACATATCTCCGCGTTGTTTGTTCGCCTCCCCCTACTTACTCAACCAACAGCTCAACTCCCAGGGAGCTCCTCCATATTTTATTAACTCCAACCAACCCGGTATCAGTTATATTAAACAGACTAAGAGGAACATTTACACAAGGGCTCTAGTTTTCCCTTTGATGTCCCTTTTCCCCATTATTCATTCATATTTTTGAAGCTACTTTTTACGAAAATTTTGTTTGTTTGATGAAGTTAAACTTATCCAGGATTACTTTAAAATATGAGCCATTATCGAAAAATAGGAGGAAAGTTTAGTCCCTGATGGAGAGGTGATGGAAGCAGGAAGGTAGGGAGTTGATGGGATGTGGGGAGGTGATGCTATGGAGTCCATAGCTCCTTATGATCGTATTGGATGTTAGTGGAGAGGTCTCTAGAGCCCCCTTTTGAGAATGTTCCAGTCATGGGGTTCCTCTATACCAGCACTTTTTGACATTTTTTTATGTCGGTTTAATTGGAAAAATATTCCTAAAAAAAGGGTTGCGCCTGAAAATCGTGGTTTTGTCGTGATTTTTTACGGGTATTGCTAATGAAACATTTATTGGCACGGAGCGGCGGTAACTTTTTTTTACCTTAACGGCTTAGGAAAAAATTGAGTTTTTTAAACAACAATTTCGGGAGGATTTGAATCCAATTAGTACTTTCGACGGCCAATAAAATCCCCAGGATTGAATTCGAGGGAAACTATTTAATGAAAAGGACGCGAGGTATTAAAAGAGGGATTAACGCGGTTTTTGTGTAAAATTGGACAAGCATATTACAACCGTTTGGATCACTTTTTGACCAGAAAGAGTCCGTCATTGCTTCCGTTGGCAACCCTGGCATCTTTAAACTAGATCATTGCTTCCATTGGCACCCCTGGGCTCATTAAATACCCATAGAAAAGTTTAAAAAATTGGCAATTTTTGAAGGATGTGTTAATTTCTTTATGAAAGCGATATTTACTCAGGATGTCGATTAGGATGAATTTTTTTTCCAAAGCGAGCTTTTATACTTTTTGAACAAAAAAAAATTGCGGTTGAAAAAGTTGGTTGATGAAGATATATGACGTCTGTAAATCGGGGTTTTGACGTATTCCGACCCCGCGGGGGCGAGGTCAATTATTGCGAAATGAGTAACTGGAAGTCATGTGACGTTCGCTTTTTTAGGGATGTGATTCATGTAACGGACATTTTGGGATAGCGGGGCGAATCCCGAAGGCGGACATGACAGCCATGTGTCCGCTCTCCCAGGCTCGTACACCCCTCCGGCCTTTACATCTAATTCGCCCTACCATCCATCTCATGAATTAGCCATTTCAAAATTAATATAAAATTATATTTACCCAGTGAAACAACAAAAATAAATGCTTGTCATAATGGCCAAAACCTTATACGGGGTGTCTACAGTTCAAGCAATGAAAGTGTTTAAAGGAGACCAGGGCTGCTAACCTATGCAATGATCGCTTCTATAGGAAAGCAGGGGTGCCAAAGGTGGCAATAATCGCGTCTAAAGGAGAGCAGGGGTGCCAGCGGAGGCAATGATCGCGTTTAAAGGAGACCAGGGCTGCTAACCTAAGCAATGATCGCGTCTAAAGGAAAGCAGGGGTGCCAACGGTGGCAATAATCGCGTTCAAAGGAGACCAGGGCTGCTAACCTATCCAATGATCGCGTCTAAAGGAAAGCAGGGGTACCAACGGTGGCAACAATCGCATCTAAAGGAGAGCGGGGGTGCCAACGGAGGCAATGATCTCGTTCAAAGGAGACCAGGGCGGCTATCCTATCCAATGATCTCGTCTAAAGGAGAGCAGGGGTGCCAACGGTGGGAAAAATCGCGTCTAAAGGAGAGCAGGGGTACCAACGGGGGCAATGATCTCGTTCAAAGGAGACCAGGGCGGCTATCCTATCCAATGATCGCGTCTAAAGGAAAGCAGGGGTGCCAACGGTGGCAACATCGCGTCTAAAGGAGAGCAGGGTTGCCAACGGAGGCAATGATCGAGTTCAAAGGAGAAGAGGGCGGCTATCCTATCCAATGATCGCGTCTAAAAGAAAGCAGGGGTGCCAACGGTGGCAAAAATCGCGTCTAAAGGAGAGCAGGGTTGCCATCGGAGGCAATGATCGCGTCTAAAGGAGACCAGGGCTGCTAACCTATGCAATGATCGCGTCTAAAGGAAAGCAGGGGTGCCAACAGAGTCAATGATCTCCGTTAAATGATCCCAATGGTGCCAACGAAGGCAATGATCTTGTTTAAAGGAGCCTCAGAGGGCAGAAACGTCTGGATAGAAACCTATTATTTTTTTACCTTGTTAACCCATCTTGTGATTGTAGTGCCTTACTCAAAAATAAAGCAGGCTATAGGAATAAAAAAGACGTCAAGATCGAATAGGAAAAGCAATTCCAATTTTCACGGAAGGAAGAAAAAAGCCTTGTCGACAACGGCCACTTGAGTTTAACCTGTCTCACCGAATCGGTACAAACGTTTTTCTTCTTTTCTTTCGAAACAAGAAAGTCGATGTTGCCTTGGGTATGTGAGAGCGATAAGAAGGCAAAACGAGTCGGGGGGTAAAGGGAAGAATAGAGATAGAAAGAGATGATCGCGTGAGAATGGAACGTCTCAGCCATAGCACCGCGGCACCCTCAGTAATAGCGTCTCCTCACAAATTTTCCTTTCACTTTCACAAGATTTAGAATGAAATTTTTGAAGGAAGTTTATAATTCGATTTAAACGGGACGAAACCAACCGGAAATGAAAGAGAATTGTGAATTCTTATCTTGAACTGGAAAAAAACGTAAAACTCATCATTAACTAAGTTTCCTAGTAAGGAAAAAACAAAAGGTTTTCCGCAATCCGGCTGCTAGTCACGTTTTGGAGAAGGGGGTCCCCGGGATTAATTGCACAGAGGAGAAAAAAAAGGAAGAGGAGTCCTTTGGAAAGAGGAGCCATAAATTCGTTAACCCTTCTTTTTCCCTGCGATAAAACGGGAAAGGGCGAAAGACAAAGACAAAATTAGACGGATACCAGGAACGCCTTTTACGAAGGGGCGACCTTTCAAGTGTCTATTTCGGATTATCTGGCGAGACCACACTAGTAGGAAAACATGTGTCAATCACTGTATCAAAGGAATGTTTAAATTGGCGTCGCTTTAAAGAAAAAGACCGGAAAACGTAGTTTCCCCCACGAAAATACGTCAATTAAGCGTTCCTGTCACCGTAGCGTGATACGAAACCATTCCTACATTGTCTCCAGTAATAACCTCCGAGAAAAATTCAACAATTTTAACCAAAAACAAGATTACTACATTAGCGGAGTATTGAATTCAAAGTCCGAGACAATAGAAGAAAAGTTCAAAGTGCTTCCGAACTTTATGTTTCCATATAAATTGAATCCGTTGTTTATCCAGAGGCGACCCTATAGCCGGAAGGGAAGGGCGGAAACTGGGGAATCTTGAATTAGATTTTTTCTAACCATTTACTCAGTCGGGCTACATTTAATTCCTTTGACTGAGAGAGCGGAAAGTTACTAAACAGTATGACACATTGGAAATTGCAGTTTGCGCATAAAAAAGAAGTTTACTTAGCGTATTTGTTCAACTTAAAGCGTAGGAGGAAGGACATCACCATCATCCTATAACTTGAAAGTGGACCTCCAGAGTTTAAATTTCTCATTTGGAGTGATTTTTGGGGAGGGGTAGCTGGGACAAAATGACCCTTGGTTTTTATTGGACTCTGTCTTTGGCGCCGTTGTTGGCGAGGTTAGGGTGAGGTGGGGGAGGGTTTAGGAGGAAGGAAACCATACCACATTTTTGCTTGTGAAAAAATATTTTATTTATCAATGAAAAGGTATGCACTTGACTTGACCTCAAAACATACGAAATATTGAATTTTTTTCCTTTTACAATATTATTTTTCCCCCTTTTCGTAAAAAAAATCCGTAAGGGATTGTTTTTTTTTTTCCATTTATTTAAAATACGCACGATTTCGAGTGTCGAAGATAAAAGGAGGGATGAAATCTATTGTCTTTTAAATTAAATTTAGAGAAAAAAACAGGTAGGATGTCAGGGTCAGTTTAATTAGCCGTGTGAAAAAGAGGACCTTCCCCCTTTTTTCGAAACAAAAGAGGTTTTTGATGCGAAGGCGTGTGAGGCTGGCCATGTCAGGGGTGTTTAATTTGTGTGATCTTCATAGGTGATGTAGTGGAGAGTGCTCATGCCAGCAATAGCCACACTTCATTACATCCCCCCTTCCCCCCCTCTTCCTTTTTTTTAATCATCCCTCCTAATCGGACGTCCCGACGCCTTTTGTGTTTCCCTCTCCCATTCATCCGAACCCTCAGCAGGTGATAGAACGGCCCATTGACAACACCGCTATCATTACGCCTTTTGACTCATCAAAGCTAACTATTCCTACCTATCAATCAGCCTTAATGAAGATCTATTTCTTCAATCTACTTTTATTACGTATCGTAAAATCCAATTTTTATAATTAACTCGAAAGTGTAACAGGCTTTCAAAACCTGTCAGACAAAACATAAATCTCATTTCTAATATTCAAAACAATTTTTTTCCTATCCAGAACATCATTATTTGAACTACATACACGAAATCATTTTCAACATTTATATTGGTCTCAAAATAATTCGAAAATGCCATTGTTTGATATATAAAAGAGCTCAAAATCTTTCGGATAAGCCATTATTTAAGTGAAAACAGCTCAAATCGGCATAAAACGTCGTTATCTTATCTTTTAAATAGATAAAGTGGGCTCAAAATAATTCAAAAATGCCATTATTTGATATATAAAAGAGCTCGAAATCTTTCGAATACTCCATTATCTAAGTGAAAATAGCTCAAATAAGCATAAAACGTCGTTATCTTATCTTTTAAATAGATAAAGTGGGCTCAAAATAATTCGAAAATGCCATAATTTGATATAAAAGAGCTCAAAATTTTTCGAATGTTTTCTGATAATTTTGCATAATGATATGTTTTTGATGATATCCGTTATTTTAACATAATTTTACGTTATATAACTTTTATTTATTTTTATAGTTTCTTGTTTTTATTATTTTCTCGGAATCGTTTTTATTGTTTTTCTATAAAAGTGTATTTATTAACTTTAAAAATTTTACACCCTCTGATTTCCTTTTCGAAATCATTATTTTTAAAAAATCATAAAACGTGTTAAACGAAAAAAAGTCGTTACCAGCTAGCCACGACGTTAAAACAAGATTTATTTTCAGAGCGCGGTCTCTTTTAACGTTCGTTTTATCGGGTTCTTTTTCTCTCTTTTCGTCTTCTTATGTCCCACAGAAGTTGTTCAATATCGTAAAAAAAGGTTTCTGTTTTATTTCCCGAATATTTTCCGAGGCGTTAATTAAGACGGTTTGGGTTCCATGTTTAAAGATGGCCGTAGGGAGTCGGTTAATGACAAGGTAGGATGATGATGATGATCGCTTCGGGGCGTTCAATTAGGAAGTGTGGACGTCGAACGGATCGTTAAGGACTCTGGACAACTGATTAAACGTAGACAATATTGATCAAAATATACTCTCAAACGGAAAAATATTTAAAACAATATTTCCATTTCGAAACGTTGATGCGGTTCCTTCTATTCAAAACATTTTGAATAAAACATGCCCGGAAAGGACAAGGAAATATACAATCATTAGAATAAGGAACCGTCTTTGAGCTGGTTTACATTTGACTTTTCCATCCATTTTGTTTGTGTCTTTCACCCTTTGTATTTACCAATAAAAATCGGAGTATGTAATAAAAAAAACATAAAAACAAAAAATGCAAATGCTCGAATTCATAATAAAGAGCTTCTAAGTGGTAGAAAAGGGCTCGAAATCAAACTAGGATGCTTCTATGTGGCAAAAAAGGGCTCTAAATCAAACTAGGATGCGTCTATGTGGCAGAAAAGGGCTCTAAATCAAACTAGGATGCGTCTATGTGGCAGAAAAGGGCTCTAAATCAAACTAGGATGCGTCTATCTGGCAGAAAAGGGCTCTAAATCAAACTAGGATGCTTCTATGTGGCAAAAAAGGGCTCGAAATCAAACTAGGGTGCTTCAATGGGGCAGAAAAGGGCTCTAAATCAAACTAGGATGCGTCTATGTGGCAGGAAAGGGCTCTAAATCAAACTAGGATGCGTCTATCTGGCAGAAAAGGGCTCTAAATCAAACTAGGATGCTTCTATGTGGCAAAAAAGGGCTCGAAATCAAACTAGGGTGCTTCAATGGGGCAGAAAAGGGCTCTAAATCAAATTACAATGCTTTTACAATGTGGAAGAAAAGAGCTCCAAATCAAACTAGGATGCTTCTATGTGGCAGGAAAGGGCTCTAAATCAAACTAGGATGGGTCTATCTGGCAGAAAGGGATCTAAATTAAACTAGGATGCTTCTATGTGGCAAAAAAAGGGCTCGAAATCAAACTAGGGTGCTTCTATGGGGCAGAAAAGGGCTCTAAATCAAATTACAATGCTTTTACAATGTGGCAGAAAAGGGCTCTAAATCAAACTAGGATGCTTCTATGTCTCAGAAAAGGGCTCTAAATCAAACTAGGATGCCTTTATGTGGCAGAAAGGGGCTCTAAATCAAACTAGGGTGCTTCTATGGGGCAGAAAAGGGCTCTAAATCAAACTAGGATTCCTTTATGTGGCAGAAAAGGGCTCTAAATCAAACTAGGATGCGTCTATGTGGCAGAAAAGGGCTCGAAATCAAACTAGGATGCTTCTATGTGGCAAAAAAGGGCTCGAAATCAAACTAGGGTGCTTCAATGGGGCAGAAAAGGGCTCTAAATCAAATTACAAGGCTTTTACAATTTAGAAGAAAAGAGCTCCAAATCAAACTAGGATGCTTCTATGTGGAAGGAAAGGGCTCTAAATCAAACTAGGATGGGTCTATCTGGCAGAAAGGGCTCTAAATCAAACTAGGATGCTTCTACGTGGCAAAAAAGGGCTCTAAATCAAACTAGGATGCGTCTATGGGGCAGAAAAGGGCTCTAAATCAAACTAGGATGCGTCTATGTGGCAGGAAAGGGCTCTAAATCAAACTAGGATGCGTCTATCTGGCAGAAAAGGGCTCGAAATCAAACTAGGATGCTTCTATGTGGCAAAAAAGGGCTCGAAATCAAACTAGGGTGCTTCAATGGGGCAGAAAAGGGCTCTAAATCAAATTACAATGCTTTTACAATGTAGAAGAAAAGAGCTCCTAATCAAACTAGGATGCTTCTATGTGGCAGGAAAGGGCTCTAAATCAAACTAGGATGGGTCTATCTGGCAGAAAGGGCTCTAAATCAAACTAGGATGCTTCTATGTGGCAAAAAAGGGCTCGAAATCAAACTAGGGTGCTTCTATGGGGCAGAAAAGGGCTCTAAATCAAATTACAATGCTTTTACAATGTGGCAGAAAAGGGCTCTAAATCAAACTAGGATGCTTCTATGTCTCAGAAAAGGGCTCTAAATCAAACTAGGATGCCTTTATGTGGCAGAAAGGGGCTCTAAATCAAACTAGGGTGCTTCTATGGGGCAGAAAAGGGCTCTAAATCAAATTAGAATGCTTTTACAATGTGGCAGAAAAGGGCTCTAAATCAAACTAGGATGCTTCTATGTGGCAGAAAAGGGCTCTAAATCAAACTAGGATTCCTTTATGTGGCAGAAAAGGGCTCTAAATCAAACTAGGATGCGTCTATGTGGCAGAAAAGGGCTCTAAATCAAACTAGGATGCTTCTATGTGGCAGAAAAGGGCTCTAAATCAAACTAGGATTCCTTTATGTGGCAGAAAAGGGCTCTAAATCAAACTAGGATGCGTCTATGTGGCAGAAAAGGGCTCTAAATCAAACTAGGATGCTTCTATGTGGCAGAAAAGGGCTCTAAATCAGACTAGGATGCTTCTAAGGGATAGAAAGGGGGTCGAAATCAAACAAGGATGATTTTATGTGGCAGAACGAGGCTTGAAACCAACCTTAGATGCCTTTATATGGTAGAAAAGAGCTCTAAATCATATCAAGATGCTTCTACGCGATAGAAAAAGGCTCGAAAAGGTCCAAAATTACCACCATCGCGTAGGCAATGGATTTTTTAAGTGTATTAAATATGAGTACAAGGAGATTTTGTTGTAAATTACCAAAAGTGAAGGGAGTCTCGTTAGACATCAAACCGAAACTCCTTCCCCCATCCAAAACAACGCTAATACTTCGTGATTAGAGTGAGTCGCAGCCCCCTCACTTATTACCCTAATACAAAACCGTTTCTGCGCCCCTTTTACACTGATTAACGCGCAAACATTTGTATATAGGATTAAAACACTTAAAAAATAGAACGTAAAATAAAATTTTAACAAGGAAACCCCTTTTTTTTCGTGAAAAACACCTCAGAGGGTTTTCCCTATTTATGTGTTCAAGATTAGGGCCAATATACGGTCTACTGGCAAAGCCCTCCTGCCTTTCTATTAGTGTAATGGAGCTTCCAGGAACGTCTAATTTAAAGGGCCCGCTTTTCTGCCAAACCGCTTCTGTTTTCCAACTTCAACGAACGAAAAAATTGATCGGTTGAAAAAAAAATTCTCATAAATAACCAGTAGTTTAAAGATAAACAGTAAAGATACAGAAAATAGGCAGTGCATAAAACTTCCAATTAGTTTTTACGACTTGAACGTTGATTTTTTGCATTTATTTTTTATAATTGAATCTTTAATTTAGTAAAATGAAGTAAACCTTTTTGTTTAAAGTCTTGAGATATGCCCCGAGCTGGGAATAATCAAGAAAAGACAGGCAGGTTTTGAATATTTCAAAATGTCACCTTGTTCACAGAGAACCTTTCCAACAAATTTACCTGTTTTCAACTTGCGTTCTTTCAAAGTTGTATTTTCCAAGGAAAGAATTCGGTATTAACAATTCAATAAAAAAGAGTTCGTTTTTTTTCCCCTGGCAAAAAAGTTTCGTATTATTATTTAAACAGGTTCGCCTTTTTAATGGATTTTTTGATTATATAAATAAAAGAATACGTTTTTTAAGTTATTTTACAGTCTATGTTAGAAAAAACAAATAAAATTAATATTTTAGGCACTCTGAGTGCTTAAATTTCAATTTTTTTTTAAACTTTTATTTTGAATTCAGTTAATAAAACATTTCGTTTTTGCTTAAATCTCTTAGAAAATTGAAAAAGTTTAGAATAAAACAAAGAAAAAACGGTTTCTTAAAATGGGACAGGGTGGGAAATTTCCTATTAAGTTGGTACGCCTGGGAGGAAAATAAAAAAAACCTTTAGGTGGCCTAAATTGGAGAGCTTCCCACTGTTTCGGTTGATGATGTCAAGGTGTCAGGAGATAAGAAGCGAGGATTACTAAAGACTTTCTGATTTTTTGCCTCATTTCTTTTAATCAGTTCCCCATATTACACATGTCACTTTATTTTTTCTTTCACTTCTCATCGCCGGGGGCTTTGAACCTAAACAGATGACTTGGACTAGGCGTTGAGAAAAAAAAAATTTCCCATCTGGCCAGCAAAAAAGACTAACTTGTCATCAGTTATTATTAATTTATGCTTTTTAGTGAAATAGGGGTCAATAATTTTAGTAGAACAAGGGGGTTAACAATGTTTGAACAAGGTCCTTGGGAAATTCAACTTTGATATAGTGAGACGGGAAGAGGCCTCTCTGGGAAAGCTGTAAAGTGGGATGCGTGTAGAGGCCAGAAAGGGACAGATGTCGCGTGTCCCATAACTTTCGAGCCGTTCTGTATCCCGTAGTTTACAACTTGAAAATATTTTATTTGAGAGAAAAAGATTTTTTTGATTGAGGCGAAGGGAAACTGATGGAAAGCAAACTCGTACGAGGACCCTCGTCTTCTTAATTTGATTGAGACTTGTTGTCCTCCGAAGAATCAACATTGAATCAGGTGAAGCCTTAGGCGACTTTTCACTCGCCTCCCCATCAGACGGCCCCTTCATCAATCCGGAAACAAGTCAGGTGGAAACACAGGGCGTTTTTTTAAATTTTAACTAGGTATCCTCAAAGAAAGTGGGGAAGGTTCCAGGAGGGTAGGTCAGGTGATGTTAATTAAAGTGGTGGGAGGTGATTGGAGGTCGTGGAATGATGTGGGAGGGTGAGGAAGTAAAGGGAGGTTGACGGGTGGTGATGGGAGAGTAGTGAAATGTTGGGGGAGGGTAGGGGAGATGATGGGAGGTGGTGGAGTATGTGGGGAGGATAGTGGGGTTAGGGGAGGTTATGGGAGAGTGGGGGAGGTGGTGGAATGTTGTGGGGGAAGCAGAAGGGAGTTGACATGGCGAGGAGAGGTGATAGGAGGTGGTGGAGTATGCGGGGAGGATAGTGGGGTTAGGGGAGGTGATGGGAGAGTGGGGGAGGTGGTGGAATGTTGTGGGAGAAGCAGAAGGGAGTTGACTGGGCGAGGAGAGGTGATGGGAGATGGTGGAGTATGTGGAGAGGTTCTGGGGTTAGGGGAGGTGATGGGAGAGTGGGGGAGGTGGTGGAATGTTGTGGGGGAAGCAGAAGGGATTTGACTGGGCGAGGAGAGGTGACGGGAGGTGGTGGATTATGTGGGGAGGATAGTGGGGTTAGGGGAGGTGATGGGCGAGTGGGGGAGGTGATGGACGAGTGGGGGAGGTGGTGGAACGTTGTGGGCCCTTCTACTTCGCAGTCAACTCCCTAGTTGACTGGGCGAGGAGAGGCGATGGGAGGTGGTGGAATATGTGCGGATGATAGAGGACGTAGGGGAGGTGATGGGAAGGTGGTGGAATATAAATAATGTTATCCTCCATACTAGAATATTGTTATTTATGATCCTAGTGTTCGAAAGAAGGTCAAATTGTAATACACGTGCGGTTACTGGCACATCATTAGTCACTTCTCTTATTTATAAGGATACGAATTTAGAAGAACAATGGCTAAAAAAACGTTCTAGAAGAAATATGAAAGGACATAGAGGTTGTAAATACCTCAGGAGCTGACCTGATACATCGCCCTTACGTGCCCTTCGGGGAAAAATATCTCACCCCTTTCCAGCATCATTACCGATCTTTTTCATACACAAAAAGGCCATAAAATTGGATGAAGAATGAATTAAAAGAAAAGGGTTATTGTTGAATGGAAATCAAGTTGACCCAGAGTTATTGTCGGGAATGGAACGTGGAGGAGGAATGCTTTCCTCGGTTTGAGTTGAGGCCCAGGTTAAATATTTGCGAAGGGATGGCTTGGAGAGGGGGGGGGACCTTTCTTGCCCTTTCCCTTCTGTATAATCCAACTATCCCTTCATTGCCTTCTCGAGGAGGGGTTGGAAACCCACGACTTCTCAATTCCCTTTATCCATCGACAAATAGAACCGCACGTTTTACTCAACGATATTGTTCGACCTCTTTTGTCCAACGCTAAATTCCCGCTTTTTATATACTAAAAACATGGAATTTTTTTTCCGGATAGATATAAAATGTGAGACGACAAGTCTGGTCGGAATGGCGCCCTTGGTTTCTTTGCCAAATTTACATTTTCCTTTATTTCCTCAACTTTTATTATAAATAAGATCAATAATTTTAAATCTAAAAAAAACCTTTTATGAAAAAGTATTTTCTATGAGATCAAAGAGAGAAATAAATAGGGCCATTTATTAAAGTCTCGTGCCCTAAAGGGCATCTCGAAGATATTTATAAGGCGATTACTTGTCGACATGGAATAACTTGGACATAAGAGGCTTTCCTATGGAGTTTCAATTGTTTGTTTTTAGTTAAACACCTAATTAAAGGGTCACTCGATCTCGTTTGGCTCGATTCTCACCTATAACTTAACGGAGACAAGAACAGAGCTCGACTATTCATAGGCTGAGCTATCCACGCCTCTAGACTTCCCTGATAAACGGCCACCGCGTTATTTACTGTTGACTAAAAACTCGAATCTACCGTGTATAGGGACAATTTATCGTGACCAACCTTCAACACTCTTTCTAGCTTAAAAATATTTTATTCTCTTCCATAAATCGGTACGTTTAATTCTATTTTGAATCGTCGTACGCAAAACTTTTTGGAACACCTAATTTCGAACTGTTTATGATGGGGAGTTTGAAATAGTATTGGATTTAAATAAAAAACTCCCCTTTTGAATTCTTTTAACAAGAATTCCAGTGATGTAAAACCAAACTTTTTTTTTTCCATTTACAGAAGGGTATTTTATTTAAAACCAATATCCTCTGTTTCGATTCTATTGGCTAATAATAAAACATTCTTTTCGATGGAAACATACCTTTGAACCATTCTGATCTTTCAAGAACACAAAAAAATATATTAAACGTTAAAAAAAAGCGTGAATTCAGAGTTTTTTCTACGAGGAGTTTCATCAATCTGTTTTCTGTCTACTCGTTTTACGGGAAAGTCTCCATCTGTACATTCTCGTAATACCGGTAGAACTACAATTTTTACGAGGAAGAATAAAGAAATATCACCGGGAAACGTATAGGCCACGAAAGTTGAAGGTTTTTTCCGCTTTTATAGTGTAAAGGTTTCCCAAAAGTAGAGGTTACCAATAGTCCAGTCAATCTAAGCCCAAAAAGGTCAAATAAAAAAAAATAATAATTTGTTTTTCGTATTTTTCCCAATATCTCGAAAACCGTAGGTCGTACGCAAAATAAATGTTAGTACAAAATTAAAGATTATTGAATTTTCTACAATTTTGAGCTAATACAATTTTTTGTAAGACCAAACATATCTGAGCTACGAGGTGGAAAAAACCGGGGTTTTCTATTTTGAACTCTGAAAGGTAATTAAAGGTCTTTACAACTTTCATTAATTGGAATTTTTTGATTAGATGACCTCTTCCCTCCTTCAGAGCTCAAAATGGAAAACCCTTTTTTGCCACCTCGTAGCTCAGATAATTTTGGTCCTACAACAAATTGTATTAGCTCAAAATTGTAGAAAATTCAATAATCTTTAATTTTGTACTAAAAATTATTTCGTCTACGACCTACGGTTTTCGAGATATTGACGAAAAAACGAAAAAAATCACCTTAAAACAGCTCCAGAGGCTTCGGTTATGGACTTTTTTGTGGTAACTGAAGGGACCAACTTACAAAGAGAATTTAAAAAACAAAATATTCTATCCATTAAGATCACAACAATTAGCGATTTTCATAAATTGGATTTAATTAAGCTTTCTAAAGGCCTCTAGCAATAAATGTCAAGAGTGAAAAAAAAATCCCGGAATTTCAAATATTCATAACAAGATCGGGATGGCCCGATGGGATCTAATTAACGGGGGAAGTTAAGAAAAAGAGGGAAAAGCGAAAAGGGGGGTGGAAAAGAGCTTTTAAAACTTGGTAGCTCGATAGCTCCTTAATGGCCTTTAAGCCTCACCTCGCTTTACCTTTTATCGCTCTATTTTCTTTCACACACTCTATTATCGCCCACTTCCTTTAATCCTTTACATATTTCCATCATAATTCAGATTAAAAAAATTCCTTCCAATTGATTTTCAAGCTGGAAATACCTTAGATTTCTCATCTTAATAAAGGATATTAACAATGATGGAATTTTACTTAAAACAGAAATTCTTCGAGTTTATTAAATTTCGTTGCATATAAAAAGGGAAGGGAGTTAATTACATTTTCTACACCCATTGTATTTTCTGTCTCAATGGACTCAAAACTAAGGTTTTAACAATAGACCCTCCGACAAAGTGAATTCATTGTTTTTACTCGCATTTTATTGCAACTTAAAAGGAAATTAGTTTAAATAAATTTTTAGAGGAGAATTTAATGCGCCATTGTCTCCATTTATGTTCATCCTGAAAAAAACTCCCCTTTGCTTTTAAACTGAAAATAGGCGTTGTTAGGCCTAAAATATATTTTAGATTTTATGGACGGGAAATCATCAATTTTACACAATAATAATTTTCATAATGTATAATAATTTTCAATAATCTAAAGGTAATTTTTAAGCCTTTGAAGACCCTTTTTTCCCCCAACATTCGAGCCCTATTTGACGATTTAGACCCATCACTAGGTAGATTTGAGCGATTTTCAAGATGCAGACCCATTTTTAGCAACATAAGAGCCTTGACTATGTAGACCCGATTATCTGCCACAATTTTGACCTGACGAAAAAAAGTATCGAAGTAAACCACCCTTGGATTTTAGCAAGAAATCGATTTGCATGGATAACCATTGGATGAGTTATACAGGGTGCACCAAAATGACCCTAACTTCGTTATTTTAAATACGAACCCTATGTTTTGACGATGGAATTCGATTTTACGCTTGATTTCCAGTAAATTTTACTTCGACCACTTTTTCATAGGACCAGACGTTCCTGAGTAAAGTGCCATTTTTCATGGACTGGCAATCCGTAACTCCGGAATTTTTGGTCCTATCAAAAAAGTGTTGTAAGTAAAAGTTACTGTAAATCAAGCGTAAAACCGATTTCTATCGTCAATCCATATGGTTTGCATGTAAAATACCAAAGTTAGGGTCATTCTGGAGTATCCTGTAGGTCGGATCCAAAGGTTTTTTGCTCCAAAATTCTTAGTTGAATCCAATTTATTAAATGGGAAAATGTTGCATCAGCGGGCGATTTGGACGATGTTTGTTAGCGTAGGGTTGAGAGTATTTCCCAGACAAATTGAGCCTTCATGAATAATTGAAAAGGCCCGTCTAAGCATGACAATAGGACCGGAGGCCCTCCGACTTGGCATTTACTCGTGCGGAGGAAAAGGGGAAAGCGAACAATTTGACTTAAAATTTAAAACAATTTAAGGAATCCGAGCGGGTCATCTCCCCCTAAGCAGAGACAATGCTTTAACGAACTTTTTCCTATTGGCTTATTCGTATTGTTCCACCTTCCCAAGGGAGTTTGTGGCCCAAAGATAACCATTTAGGGGATGTTACATTAAAGAATGTGTAAATGGCTGTTGGCGTGTTAAGTTCCAATCTTCAACAAGAATGCATTCGAATAAATCAGAAGAACAGAATAGAAAAACGATTTTTTTGAAAGGAAGAACATTTCGGAATAATCGAGGTAAAAGACTCGCGTAATACATTTTCTTTTATTAAGACGTATAGCTTAAAGAGAGAAAAAAAAGAGAACTTTTTGTAATCTAATTTCTTTTTTCCTGAAAGGGAACCCTTTTCTTAATTCTGATTCATTTCCTTCCTTAAGATACTTTTTAATTTGATTTCTAACTATTTTAATCCCTGAGTTGACGATTTTTAAACTCTAAAGTCAAGAAAATTACTTCAGAAATTTTATTTATAGGCGATTAAAAAATGTCTATAGAGGGCCCTTTTTCGAGTCAAAAGGTATGGTCTGGTAGTTATGGAAGTGGAACAAAGAGCTTTCTCCATTTGGTGAAAATTGGTGGTTTTCAACCAAAATCTCTATTTTTTGGCGATAAACTTATTTCAGTAATGAAAGTGATAAATTCAACTCAAAAAGTGTCATTTTTTATTTTTTTTTATTTTAGCGAAAAACTTACTTGAGAGCCATAAATAGGAATTTGATGAAATTGTGTTTCTGACCCAGTTTTGGGCCTAGTGAGGAAGATTTTGTTTGACTTAACTAGTCAGCGGGAGGCCAGTGGCCTTCTCTTAGCTCGGCATCTACTATCTCGTGTGCACAGAGAAGGGAAATTTACATAATCTCAGATCGGCAAGTTAAACATAGTAGGAGCCGCCTTCTCAGCTTTAAAGGATTTTCAGAATCCCATTTCAAATGCCTCAGTTCGCAGAAAGACGACAATTTTTAAAATTGTAGAAAAGCGACTTTTGATCGAAGAACAAAGACGTCACAGATGAGACTCTCAAAGTTTGGATTATGAGTCACTCCTAAGTGTCAACAATTGTTCTAAAAGATAAAAAGACAAGTTCCGCCCTGTTTGAAGTGCCTCTTCAAAGTTGGTGGAAAAGCGGATAGCACGTACAACATCCCCTTTCCTTTGACAACGAAATATCGAATATAAGCAATTTTCTTTTATTTTTGTTCAATAACAGTTCCCTTGTAAATTAAACGCCATTTTTCCGATGCGTCCTACCGTTAAACTACCTCTGCACTTTATAGAGACCGTGTATAATTAGAGTCGTAAACCTTTCCCTCTTCCCCTTAAAGCAATTTAGCCCCTCCTCACGGAATGACCCATAAAAGAATCCCCCCTTAAGTCAAAAGTGTAAAAATATATAAAATAATCCTTTCAAAATTAGAAACAATTAGACATTTTGTCCTTTTTTTTAATTGGGAAACCATGTCGGATGTGGGAAAGCCCGGAGGGGACGAAAACTCGTGTGGGATCGAACTGAAAATTTCAATCGGCCAAAAATGAAGGTTTTATCAGAGGCGGATCCAGGAATTTGTCCGGATGAAATTGTCTCTTAAAACGTTGATTTTAACGTTTTAAAACGTTTAAATCTTTTAAAACGTTAAGTTTGAGGTTTTTGATGAAAGATTGGTTTTCAAATAATGTAAATTTTAAGGTTTTTGACGAATAAGAGCCTCAAAACGTTGATTTTGAGGTTTTTGACGATAAATTGTCTTTTGTTTTTGAGATTTTTCAAACGAAAATTATCTCTTAAAACGTTGATTTTGAGGATTTTGGCAAAAATTTGGCTTTATAAAACGTTGATTTTGAGGTTTTTGATGAAAGATTGGTTCTCAAATAATGTAAATTTCAAGGTTTTTGACGTAAGAGAGCCTTAAAACGTTGATTTTGAGGTTTATGACGAAAAATTGTCTCTTAAAAAGTTGATTTCGAAGATTTTAAAACGAAAATTATCTCTTTGAACGTTGATTTTGAGGATTTTGACGAAAATTTGGCCTTATAAAACGTTGATTTTGAGGTTTTGATGAAAGGTTGGTTCTCAAAAGCATCGTTTTAAACCTCAAAATCAACGTTTTAAGGCTCTCTTTCGTCAAAAACCTTAAAATTTACATTAGTTGAGAACCCATCTTTCATCAAAAACCTCAAAATCAACGTTTCATAAAGCCAAATTTTCGTCAAAATCCTCAAAATCAACGTTTTAAGGCTCTCTTTCGTCAAATAATGTAAATTTTAGGGTTTTTGACGAAAGAGAGCCTCAAAACGTTGATTTTGAGGTTTTTGACGGAAAATTGTCTCTTAAAATGTTGATTTTGAGGTTTTTTATGAAAGGTTGGTTCTCAAATAATGTAAATTTTAAGGTTTTTGACGAAAGAGAGCCTTAAAACGATGTTTTTGAGCATTTTTTACGAAACATAATTGTCTCTTAAAAGTTAATTTTAAAGCTTATGACGATTAAAAAATGACCTAGTAGTCAACTGTAAAACTTACGACGAAAAAATGTCGCTTAAAACCTTCAATTTGAGGTTTTTGAGGAAAAATGTGGCTTTGTTAATTTTGATTTCAAGGTCTTTGACGAAAATTTGGCTCTTAAAACCCCGATTTTGAAGTTTTTGATGAAAGATTTGCTCTTAAAATGTTCATTTTGACGAGTTTTTTTGGACGAATAATTGGCTTTAATTTGTTAATTTTGCCTTTTGTTAATTTTTTCATAAAATTGTCTTCATTAACGTGAATTTTGTGTTCTTTCTTTCTTTTCCTTTCACCTTTTTATTTTATTTTATTTTTTTTTAATTTATTTATTTATTTTTTTTTTTTTTGGCCACCCCTGGGTTTTATGTAAATGTGGAAACTTTAACATGGACTTTTGACACATTTCAAAACATAATAATAAGTTTAATAAGGGTTTTTGAACATAAAACGTCATAAAGCATTAAGGGAGGTGGTTTAATTAAAACTATAGGGCTGTAAAAGCGTGGAAAGGAGAAGGAAGTGGAGTTAATCCGGACTATTTTTCCCTCGAGGGAACCGTATGGAGGGCGCACTTGGGTATCACCTACATCTCGGCCACAATTAAACAAGGGAAAACGGAGCCGACTTAATTAGTGGATGAGCCCTTGAGATAAACATTCTCTTTGTCTAGGGATACCCGAAAACCCGAAAACGTCCGCCTTTTAAATTGGGGAAATTTTTTATTTTGAAACACGTGGATAATTTATGTAGTCATTGAATATGTACGTGTCCAGTAGGCACAAACAGAATCAATTACCAATTTTACGGGTGAGCGGAGGCTGTTTAGATTCAATTAGCGATGCAGTTAAGGCATAAATCGTTTTCGTACCAATGATAAATCAATATTCCCTTCATTGTTTCTTTAAATATTCTATAGCCGACCTAACCAGACATCCTACGACCTCACCCTGACAACCACACTATACAATATGATCCTAATAAACTATCATACAATGAACCACCAAAATTGGCTTTACAAATGTAGAATTTTGAGGTTTTTTTGACGAAAATTAGGCTTTACAAATGTTGATTTTGAGGTTTTTCAGGAAAATTTGGCATTGGAAATGTTGATTTTGAGGTTTTTAGACGAAAATTAGGCTTTACCAATGTTGATTTTGAGGTTTTTATACGAAAATTAGGCATCATAAATGTTGATTTTGAGGTTTTTTTATTTTGACGAAAATTGGGCTTTACCAATGTTGATTTTGAGGTTTTTATACGAAAATTAGGCATCATAAATGTTGATTTTGAGGTTTTTTTTTGAAGAAAATTAGGCTTAACCAATGTTGATTTTGAGTTTTTTTTTAAGAAAATTAGGGTTAACCAATGTTGATTTTGAGGTTTTTTTTTGAAGAAAATTAGGCTTAACCAATGTTGATTTTGAGTTTTTTTTTTTGAAGAAAATTAGGGTTAACCAATGTTGATTTTGAGGTTTTGTTTTGACGTAAATTAGGCTTTAAAAATGTTGATGTTGAGGTTTTGGACGGAAAATTGGCTCTTATAACCATGATTTTGAGGTTTTTGACAAAAAATTGTAAATTTAAAGTTGTTTCCGAGGTTTTTTAACCAAAATTGGGCTTTCCAAATGTTGATTTTCACGAAAATTTGGCTTTATAAAGTTGACTTGGAGGTTTTTTTTTGACGAAAATTAGGCTTTAAAAATGTTGATTTTTAGGTTTTTGACGAAAAAAAAAAAAGGCTCTTGTAGCCATGATTTGGAAGTTTTTCACGAAAATTTGGCTTTATAAATGTTGATTTAGAGTTTTTTTTTGACGAAAATTAGGCCTTCAAAATAAAGTAGGTATTTATTTAAAAAAAAAAAAAAAAGGCTCTTATAACCATGATTTTGAGGTTTTTTTGACGAAAATTTGTCTTTTTAAACGTTGATTTTGAGGTTTTTTGACGAAAATTTGGCTTTACAAATGTTGATTTTGAGGTTTTTCAAGAATTTTTGGAGATATTTGCAAAATATATATTTTGAGCTTACCCAAGCCCCCCCCCCTCTAGGAACAGCTTACGCCCCCCAGTTTGGGAACCACTATCCTACAACCTCCCCCTAACCTCCCAAGTCCTCCCCAAACATCCCAGTACATCCCCCAACCTCCCCAAAACGCCATTTTCTTATCGAAAACATTTTTTCGCTTTCGCTACCAAGAGGATCAATAGTTCAAAGCGAACGCAGATTTTCGATCTTCCTTTTTTCTTCCCTTATGCATAAATAAGTCTTTTTCGTTATCGAAATTGGTCGATAAACTTTCGGATTCGACGATCTCCTTCGTCCAGTAAATCCACGTTGACTTTATAACCTTTCAAAAAGTCCCAAATATGAGATAGAAAGGGAAGGGGGACATAAAACGTAAAACTGTATCTTTTTTTCTCCCCCACAAGCTGTTTGCATATTTGATCGAGTGGGTATAAGGTGAGACAACCCTCTCGTAAACGGCGACTCTTCACAGCTCCCTCGCTACCCAGATTAGAGTTTAATAACTAATGAAGTGCACATTTTCCAACCTTTTTTGTCCGTCAAACCCGCAAACGATCCTCAGACGGATTTTTCCATTGTTCCTCTAAAAGTTCGATCAGCAAAAAGGTCGTTGCGCCCTTTCCCTCTTCGGGAGGGCGGAAGAAGTTTCAATTCACGGTGAAGAATTTATGTGCACTTAACTTCCTTGTCCCGTCTTATTAAAGAAGGGTGAATGTCTAATGCGGAGAAATCGGCCACTCTTTCCCGTATTAAACGCCCCTGGATTGCCCTAACCTTACAAAATTGGATTAAACGCACATACATAAACCACCGCCACCGTCCACTCTCATATTTTTAATGACTCAAAAGAGTAATTTCCTCGAGAAACCGAATTATAAACCCTTTTAAACTTTAGAAACAAGAGCAAGTTTTCATGTTTTCCCCTTGAATTAATTAAACCGAGAAAGTTTTTCCAGTTGCTTTAGACATTCAGGCTAATAATTTTCTCTTTATACAAAAATTATATAAAAAGTGATTATTTTATCTTAATTGGAAACCTAGAAATCGATAACTTGGAGTAAACAGAGGGGCTTTTACATGAATTTTATATATAGGAAGGTTTAAATTTTTGATAGAGCCAATCCTACAAGTGTCTCCGTCATTAGAAAATTATAGCGGAAATTCTTTTAATGACCTGCAATTATAAACAAGCAATTTCAACATTTTTTATATATTTCTTAAAGGAGCTTTTTCTGTAATAAGTACAAATGGCCCGATGGGATAAGGGATGGGCAACATTTTCACGGATTGGAAAAAGGCTATTGTGTATTGTGGGGACTTTATCGATTTTCCTTTTTGTTTAAAAAATAGGGTTCTTAGGTGATAAATCAGGGAGCATGTTTCGAGTAGTTAGAACTCCTAAGCAGTTTAATACCGGACAAGTACAAGCGTGGAAACTTGCGAGCTCTTAGGAAATAAGACCATAAATCTGAGAGGACATAAGTGCTGAATATGAAATGGAGAATGTTCTCTATTTGGGATTTTGTTTATTTAATTTTTTGAAGTTTTGGGAGTTTTTGGGTTGATTAATTACTTTGGGGAAGAAAATCTGTGTTTTGTAGTTGGGGAAAGTAGGGAGATAGACGGTGGAAACTAGTGCAATCCTTCCTTTTGAATTTATAGCGAGACAGTTTTAGTCGTAAACGGCGTGGGGAGGAACAACTCATTAAACAGCTCAAAAGATTAATGTTTCTAATTATCAATTCAAGGAAGTTGGATAGTGGAAGATCGATCTCTTTTTATGTTTAGCTTCCGTCGACAGAAAATGCTCGTTTTTAGATGTGGACTTAGGATTTGGACGATTTCAAGGGTGAAAAAGAGCGATCTGAGGTCGGTTTTGCAAAAAAAAATTTTTTTTACCTCACCCAGGAGATTCTTTACTTTTCGAATCGAGAATTTTTATTTTTTGATCTCACCCAAAATGTGGTTTTTGACCACTTTTAGGGTGAAAAACAAGAATCTGAAGTCGGTTTTGGGATATAAAAAATGTTTGTTTTTTTCGACTTCACCAAAGGGGGGACCCTTCTTCACTTTTTCGACTCGAGAATTTTAATTTTTTTAATTTCACCCAAAATGTGGTTTTTTACCATTTTTTGGGGTGAAAAACACAAATCTGAGGTCAGTATTGGAATATAAAAATATTTTCTTCGCCCTCACCAAAGAGGGGACCCTTCTTCACTTTTCGACTCAAAAATTTCCATTATTTGTTTTCACCCAAAATGTGGTTTTAGAGTATTTTTAGAGTGAAAAACACGAATCTGAAGTCAATTTTGGGATATAAATTTTTTTTTAAGCTAACCCAAGGGGGGACCCTTCTTCACTTTTCGACTCAAAAATTTATATTTTTTGTATTCACCCAAAATGTGCTTTTTGACTATTTTCTGGGTGAAAAACACAAATCTGGGGTCAATTATGTGATAAAAAAAACTTTTTTTTACCTCATCCAAGCATCCAAGGGGGGAACCCTTCTTCACTTTTCGACTCAAAAATTTCCATTTTTTGTTTTCACCCGAAATGTGGCTTTTGACCATTTTTAGGGTGAAAAACACGAATCTGAACTCAATTATGGGATATAAATTTTTTTTATTTTTAGCTAACCCAAGGGGGGCCCTTTTTCACATTTTTGACCCGAAAATTTTCATTTTTTGATTTCATCAAAAATCTCAATTTTGACGATTTTAAGGGTGAAAAACACGAATCTTTGGTCAGTTTTGGGGTATAAAAATACTTTTTTTCGATCTCATCCAAGGGGGGACCCTTCATCACTTTTTTGACCCAAAAATTTTCATTCTACCCAAAGTCTAGTTTTTGACGATTTGTAAGGTGAGAAACAAATCCGAAGTCGTTTTGTGATTTCAAAACATTTTTTCGACCATTTAGTCCCAAGAATGTTCTGCCCCTATTTTTCATGCATTAGTAACTGTCTTGTGATTCTTGCCCTGTCCAAGATAAGACAAGTTGGCCTTGGAGCACTTTAGCCTTATCGCCGAGTAAATTAAACGACGGACATCTACAAGCCAAACTATAAAGATAGTGAAGCCTCGAGATCTCTTTTATTAGGACAAAACCGTTTTTTTTTTCTCCCACAGCCTTTTACCGGAGAAATTTTCAGTCCCATTACAACGTTTCTTACTTTAATATCGGTCCCACCATTTTGGCCCCTCATTTGTCACCACTGTTTCCCTCTTAATGAACTTCGATTTTTTTTTTCGTCGGCTCCTAAGTGAGGACATTAAGGGCTACCTGTAAGATATACCGACCTTTTCTAGCCCTATCTTTAGTGTCGTGATCCGATAAAAAGTTGGTAAATTAAACGCTTTTTATAAGAAAATAAATTACTTTTTTAAGTGGAAATTCTGATTTTCTTGTTACTAAAAGGTTTTTTAAAAAAAATTTCAAATTCCAATATTTTTAAAATTCAATCTAAATGTAGATTTATGGTCTATTTTCATCGATTTTAAGCCTCTGAGACAAGATTTAAATCGAGGGTTTAATTTAGATTATGTACGTCATGACGAAATTATAGGTAGGACGTGTTTTGTGCTTTTGAAATCTCCCGTGAAAAGATACGGTGTGATAAGGTTGGGGTGGAATATTTTTTTGAGTGGTATAAATCTCCTCCCCTTGTTCTATCTTTGTGATTCACTGCCAACGTTTTTGGTCATTCTGGATGAAGATAAACAGATCAAAAGGTCTCTTTTTTGTTTTTAATTTTTTCAGCGAGGAATGCGGAGAATGTCGAGAAAACATGCGAGATATTCCGAATTCTTGACGTCTCCCGCATTTTGAGAACTTACTGGAATGACTCCTTCAACAGGTGTGCCGTCTTCTAATTATGTCGCTTTCAAAATTTTGGTGATGGTTGAGAAAAGTTAAAATTAAAGTGAGAAAATGTTGTCTAGGGCTGTGATTTGGGTTGGGGATATAACGCAGTCTGTGTGTGCTCAAAGAATCCTATCTTTATGAATATGTAATCAAAAGGAATGGCGTGCCGGGTATTTGATTTGTCAGTAAAAGGGGAAAAGAATGGGTTATTGGTTTAATGATTTTACCTGCTACGTCGAGTGTGGCGTTGCGACTTCTGGCTGATCCGGCCGAGTTGCTGGCGACGCACCAGTAGACGCCGGCGTCGTTGTCTTTCCGCCCGTTGGAGACTCGGAGGAAAAAGAGGCTTCCGGCGGGGAGGAGGACCCGATGCTGGCCGGGGCTTACGACTTCGCCGTCTTTGTACCACGTGACGGTCGGCTCTGGGTGGCCGTCCGCTTTGCAGTAGAGCGTTGCCGGCTCGTGACGGGGAACCGTCAAATTGCTCGGATGCTCGGTTATTCTCGGCACTCTGTATTCTCTTAAACCTAAAAAAAATAAACAAACGTTAAATTTAAAAAAAGTGTTCCTCGAGTTCCCCATCTCCATTGTCCATTCAGTTCATCCTCCTGGATCCCAAAAAAGTTGGACCACGAAAAAGGGCTCTAGATGACAAAAATGGTATTTTTGGACAATAGATACTAAAATTAAACACATAAATGGCTCTATAGAGTCATAAATGGTACAATTGTCTAATAGCTAGTTAATGAAATAACGGCTATATAAATAACAAAATCGGCTCTCTAGACAACAATTTGGCTTTCCAGACAACAATTTGGCTCCCTGGACAACAATTTGGCTCTCCAGACAACATTTTGGCTCTTTGGACAACAATTTGGATCTCCGGACAACATTATGGCTCTCTGGACAACAATTTGGATCTCCGGACAACAATTTGGATCTTGGGACAAAAATTTGGTTCTCAAGACAATAATTTGGCTCCCTAGACTACAATTGGCTCCCTGGAAAACAATTTGGCTCTCCAGACAACATTTTGGCTCTCTGGACAACAATTTGGATCTCCGGACAACAATTTGGATCTTCGGACAAAAATTTGGTTCTCAAGACAATAATTTGGCTTCCTAGACTACAATTTGGCTCCCTGGAAAACAATTTGGCTCTCCAGACAACATTTTGGCTCTCTGGAAAACAATTTGGATCTCCAGACAACATTTTGGCTCTCTGGACAACAATTTGGATCTCCGGACAACATTTTGGCTCTCTGGACAACAATTTAGATCTCCGGACAACGATTTGGATCTTAGGACAACAATTTGGTTCTCTAGACAATAATTTGGCTCCCTAGACTACAATTTGGCTCCCTGGACAACAATTTGGCTCTCCAGACATCATTTTGGCTCTCTGGACAACAATTTGGATTTCTGGGCAACAATTTGGATCTTCGGACAACAATTTGGTTCTCTAGACAATAATTTGGCTCCCTAGACTACAATTTTACTCCCACAGACAACAATTTGGCTCTCCAGACAACAATTTGGCTCTCCCTACCACATTTTGGCGCTCTGGACAACATCTTGGCTCTCTAGACAAAAATTTGGCTCTCTAGACAACAATTTGGCTTCCTAGACAACAATTTGGCTCCATTGAAAACAATTAGGCTCCATAGACAACAATTCGGCTCCATAGACAACAATGTAGCTCCCTAGACAACAATTTGACTCTCCGGACAACAGTTTGGCTCTCTGGACAACAATTTGGCTCTCTGGACAACAATTTGGATCTCTGGACCACATCTTGGCTCTCTGGACAACAATTTGGCTCTTTAGACAACAATTTGGCTCTGTAGACAACAATGTGGCTCTCTAGACAACAATTTGGCTCTCCAGACAACATTTTGGCTCCAGGCAACAGTTCGTCAGGTTTTTATTGGATTCTAATGAGTCATTGTTGCCAAACCAAATTCTAAAAAATCCATACCTATCATGATTTAAAATCCCAACTTTCCAAATTATACCTCGGTTATCTCTTATTCGATGCCGAGCAAATGGAATTGATGGAAAATAATTTATTTATTCATAATTCGAAGAGTGTGGGCTGCTTTGTATCAGCGGAGTTCACTTTGTTCCTAAGCATATTTGCAACCATAAAAACCGGATATTTTAAACTTTTTTTTTAATACAAAACCTTTAGTTATAAAAATGTTATAAAAGTATACTCAGGAACAAAGAGGCTAACAAAAAGGAAGAGAAAAAAAATGGGAACAAGTACTCTGTATTCAGGGTGCAGAGACGTCGGCCTAAATCCTTCAATCAGGACTTAACCGGGTCCTCTCTTATATAACCTGACAATCGTGGGAGGCGGTAAAAGGGGCAGAAGGGAAGGGGGGAGGCCTGGAAGGCGGAAACCCCGAGAGGAAATAACCCGACTAGGCCGCGTTCTTCGGTGACATGACGACAAATCGTCTTATACATAAAAAAATTTAATATCCTCGGTATTTTAGATTTCCATACTCTGATTTTATTGCTATTTTCAGCTTATTTCGTTTTTTAGCTTAATTAGTATGTAAAGGGGAATCCCTTTTGACGGGCTGACGTTATGACAGTTATGATTGAAGCCTGAATCTCACGGGAAGTTTCGTCCGACGTGTTCCAAGAGGGAAATCCTTTTTCGAAAACGTTCCACGTGCACCATCCTGGACCAAATCCAAAATTTGACGACTCTACCGGATAAAAGCTTTAAGTGCCCATATCAATAATAGAAGACAAAGACTAATTTAGCCTTTTTTTATAAATAAAATTAGGTCATGTTTAGGGATTTTTAATATTGACAGACTCCACCGTTGGGACCTCATATTCAACCACGTACTCTTGACCGACGTGCTTCGGAAACGGTATAGGAATCAAAAATCCCAAGGGTCTAAAGCGAACACGCATTGCAGACTTTCCTTTTGAATTTCATTATATCCCCTTGATCCTTTAATTTAAATAAATGGGCTTATCTTAAAACGTCGAATTGATTTTAGAGGTTGAATTAAGTGTTCGTAATAAATTCGGAAGTGAATTTGACGTCTGCATTATCCTGATGAGATTAATTTGCAGGTATTTGCGGTAAAAGGGGGCGCTTTGATTGGATTCCGTTATAGACCCCGGGTCTGTTTAGCATTCCATAATTTGCTGGTCGCAAACTTCTCGATTTTTTTTTTCTCTCCCTCGAAAATCCAAACTTCAAAGGTAAAAGTTCGCTTTGGAATATGAAAAATTCCAGAAAACCATCTTTCTGACTTATTTTTACATTTAAAACGCTCCAAAAATGAGTTTATTAGGGTTCAAAGATCAAAATAATATAGAAAAGAAGATCCTAACCATGTTTTTGCATAGGTAGAAAAAATGGTCAAGTTAAAGTTTTTTTTCTTATTGAAAAATAAATTTTTCTAATGTCAAGGCAGTCTTAGTCAGTTTGGAAGGTGCCATTGAAAATGGTTCAAATCTGCCTAAATTGGTATTTTATCATTTTAAATTAATTAAGTGTTGCTAAATAGGGTCTCTTATCGTTTTAAGTGGTTCAAATCTGCCAAAAATGGTTTTTTTGTTTTTATCGTGCAAATGGTCCAAATCTGCCTAAAATGGGTCTTTTATCATTTTAAATGGTTAAAACGTGGCTAAATAGTGTATCTTATCGTTGTAAATGGTTCGAATCTTCCTAAAATCGGTCTTACATCATTGTAAATGGTTGAGGGCTGCCAAAAAATGGTCTCCAATCATTGTAAATGGGTCAACTCTTGTCCAGAAAACGTCTCCTCTTACCAAAAATGGTTCAAATCTATCTAAAAAGGGCCTCCATTTATCAAACATGGCTCAAATATTCTTAGAATGGGTCTTTTATCATTGTAAATGGTTCAAATCTGCCTAAAATCTGTCTCTAGTCATTGTAAATAGTTCAAATTTTATCCAGACAAAGTCTCCTCTTAAAAAAATTATTCAAATCTACCAAAAAAGGGGCTCTTTTCATCAAACATGGCTCAAATCTGCCTAAAATTGGTCTTTTATCATTGTAAATTAATGAAGTATGCGGAAATAGGGTCTTTTATCGTTGTAAATGGTTCAAGTCTGCCTAACATCGGTCTCTTATCATTGCAAATGGTCCAAATCTGCCTAAAATCAGTTTTTTACCATTGTAAATGGATAAAGTGTGGCTAAATAGATCTCTTATCATTGTAAATGATCTAAATCTGCCTAAAATGGTTCTTTTATCATTGTAAATGGTTGAGGGCTGCCTATAAATGGTCTCCAATCATTGTAAATGGGTCAACTCTTATCCAGAAAACGTCTCCTCTTACCAAAAACGGCTCAAATATCCTTATAATGGGTCTTTTATCATTGTAAATGGTTCAAATCTGCCTAAAATCTGTCTCTAATCATGGTAAATGGTTCAACTTTTATCTAGACAAGGTTTTTTCTTATAAAAAATGATTCAAATCTAACAAAAAAGGGGCTCTTTTCATCAAACATGGCTCAAATCTGCCTAACATTGGTCTTTTATCGACGTAAATTAATAAAGTATGCTAAAATAGGGTCTCTTATCATTGAAAATGGTTCAAATGTGCTTATAATGGGTCTTTTTATCATTGTAAATGGTTTAAATCTGTCTGAAAAGGGTCTTTTTATGTCGAAAATTGTTCGAATCATAATAAAAAAGTCTTCTGCTATCGAAAAATCATTGAAATTAAAAAAAAAGCAATATCAAAAATCACCTCAAACTTTTCAGAGCTGGAAAACTTGGTCTATTTTTCTATGTAAATAGAATATCAAACTGTTTGAACGCAATTAATACAGAAACCGTTGTTTGCCAAGGTTTCGAAGATTATAAGAAAGTTCTACGAGTTTTACAACATAAATAAAAGAGCTCGAAATGAAGGTTGGAACGTCTAGACGTTTAATTGGTAGTTTAATTACAGAAAGGTTTCCCTTCCCCTTAGAATCACGTCAGAATCAGGTGTCCAAGAAGATTATTCGAAGGGGGCGATCGTGATGTATTGCCTTAGGAAGTGACATGTTCGTGATATTGTAAATCATTCAGATAAAAGGAGGGGTAGACATTTTCCGACCCCTCTTTTTAAGGCGTTTCCCTTCGATTAGTGCGGTTGTTTTTCGTCCAAGTTTTGGATTTACAATGTAAGTTAGAAGTTAGCAGGTGGCGTGACCGACTGGTAAATCCCGGTTATTGGTCCTATTCACACATGGGACTTATTAAACGGAGGCTAACTTTATGTGACAAATCGTCCACCCCTAGACGAGTGTTGGAATATTGAAGTTATTAAGTCCCATAAGCCGTTTAATAGAAGGTTCCCTAGACTCGTTTCAAAAGGGGTTCATAAGTCGAGGGCCTTTACTTCTCCCCAACCCGTTCACCGTTTATTGTAACTCCCCACAAGAAAACCTTTATCCCATAAACATTTGTCCTCGAAAAGGATCAACGGGGGCCCTCGAGAAGGGGATTTGCGCTCTTTCTTCCTGAAAAACAACTCAGGAAATTATACCATTGTGTTTCCAAGACTAGAAAAACCTTCTTTTGTTCAAAATACAATAGACAATATTGGTTTTTCAATTTTTAAAATTAAAAAAATCTAATTATAATTAAAGGGGGCTCCTCCTTTATTAATTTAGCTAAAAGCAAAATCGGTATTAAATGTGTGCACGTGGTAGATTCTGAAAATACACGTGTGCAATCCTTTATATTGCTCTTTTCCTGCACTCGGTTAAATGGGCCGTGTAAAGGAAATACAAAATGGTATTTTTATGACGTTTTCCGCTTATCGTTTTTTTAATCTCGGAGGGGAAGATCTCGCGTTCAAACTCGATGGAATCAATTTAAATTAGAAGGCGAAATGGGATGCCGATGGGTGGTCCCTGATCATTAAAATTTTGTCGATAATTTGTCATGTAAAAGAAAGTATGAGGAATGATGGGGTTGGAAAATCGGTCTCTTGAAGTCAAAGTTCGAATTTTTTAAAATCGACAAAGCTATTGATTTCTATGTAAAATTGCACGAGGAATCCGATGGCATCAATTAAAAAATTCTAGGACCAATATTTTTCGAGTTATCGCTAAAAAACCACTTTTGGAACTAAGTAAACTACCCCTGGAAAAATTTTCTCGTCAAAAACAACATTTTATTCGCACTCAGCACCCCAAAAAACTCATAGATATTTAATTTTATCAATCACTAAAGGAACAATTATTTTTATTTTTTAATCTTAATAAAATTTAATATCTTTAAGTTTTTAGGGGTGCTGAGTACGAATATAATGTTGTTTTTGACGAGAAAAATTTTCCCGGGGTAGTTTACTTAGTTCCAAAAGCGGTTTTTTAGCGATAGCTCGAAAAATATTGGTCCTAGAATTTTTTAATTAATGCCATCGGATTCCTCTTGCAATTTTACATAGAAATCAATAGCCTGTTTGTCTATTTTGAAAAATTCGTATTTTGACTTCAAGGTGGTAGAAACGCTCGGACACTTGTCAACTATAGTCAACTATAATAGTGACCCGCCCTTGTAAGTATATTGATTTTAAACTCAAAAGTAGGAGGAACCTAATAACTTTCTCAAAAATCTGGGGCACTACAGACCTCTTCACGGATCCCTACACCCAACACATAGTTGTGGATAATTTTAAAATCTAAATTAGACCTGAAATTCTTGAGTTTTGGGTCTCTATAAATCAAAATGGTTTAAATTATTACTTAATCAAAGGCTAGGCGGTACTAGAATCTGTAATCAATCTTGTCGGCACGGTAAATCAAATTCGACGTCATATTAGATATACCATAATTAATTCGGAAGGCCAAAATGGAGACATCAAAATGAAATGTTGCAGAAATTGATGTTGGCTCCGAAAAATTGTGTAAGGCTCTTGAATAATAGGATTTCCCTTCTTTAGATTTTCAAGTGTCTATTTTAGTGTAAGTCTTTCTCAAGGGTGCTCTTCGTGAGGAGGGGAAGGTAAAACCTCAACGCGTAGATCGATATTTTAGCGGAAGATTCGTAAAGGGGGCGCGAGTAATAAAAAGGTTGGGGAGAAGCATTAAAGCGATCGTACAAGGGAAAAAAATAGCGGAAGGACCGTTCGATTAAACTAAATCAAGACTTATTGGTTCCGAGTAAAAAGTTAAGTTTGAAAGGCATTGTTTGGAAGGGGAGGGGTCGAAGGTTCCCGTAATGGGTTTAATATCATTGTAAGTTGATCCGGGTAGCTACGTGCTTCGACTGCCGGTGTCGATGCACAGATGCACCCCCGGACACTCCACGAACCAGACACGAATTTAAATGATCCATTAATAGGGAACCTTCAAAGGGCCTCAAGGTATTAATCCAAGGAGAACAATTAAACTTCAAAATAGAAATCATCCCTCTGATCTTTTTCATTAATTAAAGTATTGGTCCTGGAGCTTGCCCAGAGACACGAACTTTCTCAAAGGTCTACAGATTTCGGGGGATCCATAAATTTCGGGGGAAATGAATCCTTTTTTCTAACATAACTTGAATTTGGTGATAATATTATGAAAATGGGTCTAATTTCACTCAAACACATTATAATTAACTAATTAGTTAATTAATTAATTAATTTTTGGAAAAAATTTTTTTCAATCATAACACGAATTTGGTGATCATTATCTAAAAATGGGACTAATTTCACTCAAACACATTATAATTACCTAATTAGTTAATCAATTAATTAATTAATTAATTAATGGAAAAAACTTTTTTTTTTCAATCATAACGAATTGGTGATATTTTTATGAAAATAGTACTAATTCCGCTCAAACACATCATAATTACCTAATTAATTAATTAGTTAATTAATTAATTATTTTTTGGAAAAAAAAATTCTCCGTCATAACTTGAATTTGGTGATAATTTTATGAAAATGGGACTAATTTCACTCAAACACATTATAATTAACTAATTAGTTAATTAATTAATTAATTTTTGGAAGAATTTTTTTTTCAATCATAACACGAATTTGGTGATAATTTTCTAAAAATGGGACTAATTTCACTCAAACACATTATAATTACCTAATTAGTTAATTAATTAATTACTTAATTAATTTTTGAGAATTTTAGGTATTTTTTTTTCAATCATAACTTGAATTTGGTGATAATTTTATGAAAATGGGACTAATTTCACTCAAACTCAATATAATTACCTAATATAATTAATTAATTAATTAATTTTTGAAAAAAAAATTTTTTTTTGCAATCATAACTTGAATTTGGTCATAATTTTATGAAAATGGGAAATTAAGTTTATTAGTCATAATTACCTAATTACATAATTAATTACCTAATTAGTTAATGAAATTTAATCGGGATCACGTGAAGATTATTTGGTTAAAATTTGGAGAAGATCGGACCGGTAGAAAGCCCGTAGCACATTTTTGCAAACTTTAGACAGACATATCTCCGCCATTTTGTCGAATTTCAAAAATCGCTCACTCACTTTCAAGATAACCACGAAAGAAAGATTGTGTGAAAATTTCGTGAAAATCGGATGAAAATTGTGGCCGTGAAGTGTTCCGGAAAAAAAAGCGACGGACGGCTGGACGGCCGGCACCACAAAGTCATGTCCGACAAAGATCAAAAGTCAGTTTGACCCTAGGGGGTCTGGAAGACCCTTCCCCAAAAACCCGAATCCGACGGTATTACAATAACTTCTCTTTGAGAAAGTTAAAAAGTAGTAAGAAGGCAGAACAACATAGCTGGAACTTTGCGAGGGGGCTATACAGTCCACATCCTGTGAATACCTCTCGAAGACCTCCCCAACCTTCTTCAACCTCCCCACCTCCCACCACGATCTCCCGGACCTCCAAGTCAGAAGATACAATATATTTCTTTTGGATAAAGTAAATGCCTACTGCGATGAAAAGTTACAATTTTTGGATGGATATCGGGTTTTTGAACATCCAGCGTTATGAAGTTGGGGTTCTAGATATTCAAGCCTTCCCCTATTACTCGTTCCCGCACCTTGGAAGGCTAAGCTGCCCATTTACAGTATATCACCGTCGAACGTTCGGAATTCCAATTTTCCCCTCGCAAAGCCTTCTCCAAATAGTCAAAAGAGGACATCGAAACAAATTTATCGTCCGAAAATTATCAATCGATTTCCCCTCTTTTTCCCATGGAATGGAGGATTATTGAAATTGATCCGAGATTAAATTCAGCCTGTAAACGATGGATAGTTGGGAGTTTGGGCGATTCCGGTTTGCGGCGGTGATAATGAGGCATAAATCACCCGAGTACTAATCCACCTCGAGTAATCCCTCGTAGCAGGTCATTTAATTAAAGAGAAAAGCCACTGACCATTAGAATGGAGGAATTTACAGCCTTTTAAAAAATTTTCCCCTTTTTTTCCTCTCCCTTAAGATATATCGGCTTAATCAGCATTAAACTAAATCAAGGGTTGATAGAACTGTTGAGGAAGCCATTGAGCAGGACCCCCGTAAGTCTGGAAATACGAAACTTTTCGGTCTTTAATTACAAGAACCCTCTATTCCGAATCCTGACTACCCCTGAGGATTCCCTTTTTCTGATCAATAGTTCTTTCTCTGTACACTTCAAAATTAAAAGATTTCCATCCAATGATTAACAAAAAAGTGGCTTTTTTGAAAGGAAAACTTTTATAAAACAATGTTAAACCCCTGAGGGTTCGATTTTTAATCACCCGTCTCATTTTGGTTTACCTAATTAGGAAAAAGAATCTTTTAATAAGAGATTTTTTCTCCGTATTTTTTAATTAACCTCAGAAAAAAATATTGAGGAAAAAAAAAGGATCTTTGTCCGAAAGGTCCTTTATTCTTTGAGTGAAGCTTTAATAACTGAAAGGGGGGAAAAAAAGATATCGGATGATAGAGAGACACGTGCTAAGGACGTCCCGGGTTAAACTTAATTACGCGAGGCTGAGCCATTGATCCCCTTGGAATTTATTAATTATAGGAGAGACAACTTGCGGTACGCATAGCAATGTCTTCCAAAGGTGGCGAAACCGCAACTTTCAAGGTCGAAAGTTAAAAAAGTTTATTGATTGAGAAACGATAAAAGTATTGGTAAGTCGGTTTCTTGAGGGGAAAGGTGACATCTGTTGTTTGAGGAGGGCATTTGTCATCGAACGCAGCACCGGCTCCATTAACTTTTATGAAAAGGGCCAAGTCGGTGTTTTCCTCGCCCGCCCTTCATTCCGAGTGTTCGGGAAGAAAATGGGGAGGGAGCTCATAACAATGTACAACCCACTTGTGCACGGTCCCTGATGAAAAATTACCGGCCCATCTGCACTGGAGGGGGAAATCGTGATTGGTCTCCATACCTGGAATTACTTGTCATATCGAAACGTTTTCTTTTATATCCTGACAAATTATCGGAAATTTTGAATCAGAGATGGGGTGCCGAGTTTTCAATAAAAAAACAAACTTTAAATTGTGTTTAATTGTTTTTATTACTACATTAGACGCTCTAGTTACTACCTTACTAGAAGATTAAACTGGAGGAGCGGCTGATAGTGAGGTATAAAACAACCTAGTAAATACGTTCTAAAAGGTCTAAAACCGGAAAATACGTTCTAAAATGATCTAAACCGATAAATACACGACTTAACTCTAAAATTATTTCAAAAAAGGGTCTAAAATCGTCAAAATGCGTTCTAAAATGGTATAAAACAACCTAAATACGTTCTTAAAGGTCCAAACCCGGAGAATACGTTCTAAAGCGGTCTAAAACCGGCCAAAAACGTTCAAAAACCGTCAAAATACGTTCTTAAATTGTATTTTTATAAAACAACCCAAATACGTTCTAAAAGATCCAAAACCGGAGAATAAGTTCTAACACGGTCTAAAACCGACCAAATACGTTCTAAAACCTTCAAAATACGTTCTATTTGTATAAAACAACTCAAATACGTTCTAAAAGGTCCTAAGTTCTAAAATAAAATTGTTTTTTAAAAAAGATCTAAAACCGTCAGATACGTTCTAACTTCTAAAATGGTATAAACAACCCAAATAGGTACGTTCAAAAATTTCTAAAACCGGAAATACGTTCTAAAATGGTATAAAACAACCCATATACTTCTAAAATTTCTAAAAAACCGGAAATACGTTCTAAATCGGTCTAAAACCGGCCAAATACGTTCTAAAACAGTCAAATAAGTTCTAAAATGGTATAAAACAACCGAAAAAGTTCTAAAATGTCCAAAACCGGAAAATAGGTTCTAAAATGATCTAAAACAGCTAAATACACGACACACCTCTAAAATTGTTTTTTAAAAGGTCTAAAACCGTCAAAATACGTTCTAAAATGGTATAAAACAACCCAAATACGTTCTAAAATTTCTAAAACCGGAAATACGTTCTTAAATAGTATAAACAACCCATATACGGTCTAAAATGTCTAAAAACCAGATATAGGTTCTAAATCGGTCTAAAACCGGCTTTAGAGATACGTTCTAAAACAATCAAATAAGTTCTAAAATGGTACAAAATAACCTAAATAGTTCTAAAATGTCCAAAACCGGAAAAAACGTTCTAAAAGGGTCTAAAACAGCTAAATACACTACACACCCCTAAAATTGTTCAAAAACCAAGATCTAAACCCGGCCAAACAAGTTCTGAAAGGTCTAAAACCGCCAAAATACGTTCTAAAACGGCCAAATAAAAAATAAAATAAAAAAAAATAAAAAAAAAGTCAAATACGGTCTAAAATAATTAAACACACGGAACACCCCTAAAATGGTTTAAAAACCAAGTTCTAAAACTGTCCAAATATGTTCTAAAACGGTCTAAAATCGTCCAAGTACATTCTAAAACAGGCCAAATACGTCCTAAAATAGTCTAAAACTGTTTCATACACGGAACAGTCCTAAAATTGTTCTAAAAAAGGTCTAAAACACGTGAAAAGACTAAAAACGTTCAAAACCGTGCGCTTTTGGGATGCATCGGGAGGATTTGCGGAGAATTTCCAAGTTTGAAACTAAGAACAAATCCGCGACTTGAAGCCATAAATTAAACGCGATACGTAAACGTATAACTAAAAGGAAAAGTTTTTCACTCGGCGCCTTCTCGAAAAGCGAGATGTTGATGAAACGGGCTTCAACTCAACGGGCCTCGTTTCAGATTAATTTTTCAAAGAGTTGTTTATAACCGCAATATAACTTAGAAGCTCACGCGAACCAAGCTACGGAATATTTTATTTAATCTACCCTCTTGTTGTGTTTTCTTTCTTTTCCTCTTTATCTGCTTGAGTTATTTTAAATGGTTTTTTAAAAAAGGGAGAGAAACAAAAAGGGAGGAAAAAACACTTCTGAGTTTATTAGCGCGTCTTCACGCCATAGAGCTAATCCAGTTAAACGAAACACGTAGCTCATCACATTTTTTATTTTATTTAAATTATAAAATCTCACGTTTTGCGATTTTAATTTTTATTTCCTTTGTAAAACGACGCTTTCTTCCCTAAAAGTAGGCGAAAAGTGTCAAACTGAATGAAAGAAAATGTTTTCAGGGGGAAAAACGAGGATTTGTGCCAGCCTGTAACAAGTAACGCGATATCAAATCGACGGGAGCAAAGTGGCTGTCAAGTAACGCAATCCTTCAGTCACATCGACTCCGAAAACCTCAAACGTTTTTCGATCACAACTTCACAAAAAAACAAGAAATTTTTTTTTCATGAAACTTATGACGTTTACCACCTTTGAATATTTGAAAAACGTGATTGGAGCTCGTACGTGAGATGGATAGGAGTTAGGCAGAGTTGTATTTCTCCAAGGGACAATATATTTCATGCCTATCTTTCCACCCGCCTCTTTTTTCCAGCGATTTCGAAAAATCAAACACATAAATCCAGTTATCGCTTCCGTTTCTTTTAAAACAAACGCTATTTACAGGATCCTGCAATTTCTCGACAAGCACACCAATTGATGGGTTTTTCCTTGATCATGGTATGAGGTCGGAATATGCTTAAATAGTATGTTTTATCATCATAAATTGGTTCAAAATCATTCAAAAAAATATAAAATAAACGGTTTTTCTTTAAAAAAATTTTGTTAAAAAAATCATAATTTGTCCTTAAAAAGTGTCTTCTCTCATCAAAAAAGGTACATAATTTGTCGAAAAATAAGTTCAAAATCTTTAATTTCTTTTAAAACAAACGCTATTTAGAGGGGGCCACCCAAGAACCTATACCGGTAATTTGTCTACAGACACACAAATCACACTAATTGGATAAACTATTTTCAGTTCTCGAGTTTAAAACGAGGGGGGAAACGATCGTTTTATACGGTAAGGTCCTTTTGTTTTAATACTGAAGGGGGATAAAGCCCAGATTAAATACAAGGATTAAATATTTAATTAGTTTTAGTTTATAAGTCGCTAAAATCCGTGCCCCCGCTTCAATAAGAGTGATATCGCATTATTAATAAACTTTTTGAAAAATTAAGTTATGAAAGATGAAGTTGAAATGTCCCAGGAACTTGACCTGTGCCTACCTCACTGAATAATCGAGTCCGTTTCCGACCCCTTCTTTTACTGCTATTTTCGAAGGTCGGAGTCTCAAAATTATTTATGTGGGCGTAAAAAGAGGGCTTTTTTGAGAGGCTTAGCCCTTGACTGAACAGTTGTGGAATGGGGTCGAAATTGCTTTTCTTTTGTCATTATCTCAATCAGCATCGTAAAAGATGAAAAAATAATTTAGGTTCAAAATCTATGAATGGGGATCTTACATTGAAAATGGTCTAAAATTTTCGTCAGAAGGGTATTTTCTTGTTAAAAAAATGTTCGAAATCTTCCACAAAAGAGGTATCTCATCTGTTTTAAAAGGGTTTTTATAATGTGAAAAGGTTCAAAATCCGTCAAGAAAGGGTTGTCCTCATCAAAAATTGTACAAAATTGGCCAAGAAAGGGTTTTCCTCTTCAAAAGAGGTTCGAAATCGGTCCAGAAAGGTTCTTTCTCATCAAAAAATGATCAAAATGTGTCAAGAAATGGTCTATAGAATCAAAAAGGTTCAAAATCTGTCACGTAAGGGTCTTTAGCATCAAGAAAGGATCAAATTCTGTCAAGAAAAGGTCTTTAACATAGAAAAAAAGGGTCAAAATCTGTAAAGAAAGGGCCTTTCTCCATCATAAAGGGATCAAAATCTGCCAAGAAAGGGGTCCTTCTAAGCAAAAAAGGTTCAAAATCTGCTTAAAAGGGTCCTTCCTCACCAGAGTAGTTTCAAATCTGCCAAAAGTCGAAATTCCCCTTCCATTCTTTAAAATCGAAATCAAAATGGTGTTCATATTTCAAAAATTGTGACAAAAAACTGACAAGATTTCTAGGACAGCGTAATTTAGGGTTCGACATCATTGTTATCCTCAATCAAAGTTATTATAATGAAGACCTTTACAACAAAAACTACGAGGAAATCTATTTTGGGACTTCTATAAAAAAAAGTATTCGATCAATGCTGCCAATTGAAAGAATTGGGTCTGGCTAGTGGCTATATCGGTCTAATCAGTTTGATGCCAACATCCATCGATATCACTTACTCTTTAGAATGTCAAAAACCTCTGGAACAATAATAAAAAAAACCTTTTTTCTTTTAATTTAAAAATGTTGTCTTTTACTTTGGTTAATTGAAAGGTCTTCATTAGCTCTAATATTTGTACAAGGGGTAAATGCTTTATTTGTTTTCCGTGCCCTTTTACCCTTCTGTCCAAGTTGTTGTTCTTCAAACTCCCTCCGAACAATGAAGCCAAATTCTATTTCGAGCCTAAGACTAATGAATGACCCGGAGTCTTCTTCGAATATCAGATTTGAAACGCGATGGGTCATGAGTCACGGTCAAAACGATTTATTAACCGATATCAGATTTTAGATGCAAGTAGTACCTCGGAGATCGTTATCCCAAAGGGCCTGTAATTGTAGATACACCTTTGACAAATAGGGGGCTTTCTCGAGTTTAGATATTAATTGTTCCCTTAACACTAACTCAATGTCGTTTAACAGCACCCGAGGGAATATTTAAAGAAACAACTAAAATAGGAAAAATTCGGGCTCTAGCGACCTCTCCACAACCACCTCAACATCCCCAACCTTTTGAGAAAGTTAAGATTTTCTAATTAAAAATTGATAGGTAAGTTCTCGAGGGAGTTTGGAGGCTGTATGGTGAAGATAATTGACCGACAGCGATGGCTAATTAAAGTTGCACGCCTTCATCTATGGAGGAGAGTTTCCCCTTTGTGATGGCTCCCTAATAGCAACCTGATTACCCTCATCCAACAATCGGTTGGACACAGACAATGTCAACTGTTGGCGTTAGCCGAGGCACAAGGGAATCCGATACGGATTTACCGTTATTGTTTTCGAGATAACCCCGCTAATTTCGATCCTTCGTTTTCAATATTCTTGGAAATTTAGCGGCGGGAATAAAGGAGAGGAAACCGCGCTGGAGAGAACAGCCTCTGATTTAGGGACGGACTTGATTTAGTGAACAAGTGGTAAACAATGACTTCCCATCGCGAATAAATCACACTCTAAAGTCTAAATAGATTCGATATCCTACCAAACAACGACGTTGGAATAACATTTTTTATAAAGGATGTCAAAAACAGGCTCAAATACGTCGGACTGATGGGGTTCAATCTAAAAAGCTCTGAAGTGTCCTTTCAATAGCTTTTTAGAAAGACGATGATAGATCGTCAGGAACTTCTCATGATGAAAACTACATAAAAACATAAAACCACACAGTACGACCTTAAAATTGGAAATTTTTCGCCATGTCCATTTTAAAATAGGAACGCTGAGCTTCAGTTTCAATAAAAATTGAGGTAAACACGGATTTCTTTCCCAGTGGTTTTATTTAAAAGGTCAGCGAACCAACAGAGGATCTGTTTATGAATCTTTTATTACTTTTAATATAGAGAATGATCAATATTTACCCCGAAAGTGCTTTCGAATGTGGAATTTTCTTTTTCCGAATCCCCTCCTATTTTTTTTCCTCTCTGGTTTCCCTGAGGGAATCACTCAAACACAAGAATAATGGAGATCGTCTCCCAAATGTAAACTTGTGGGACTCCTGGTTCCAATTTATTTGACTTTTTCCGAAATAGGGGAGGATTCGAAAAAGAGCAGATTTTTCCGGAAATTAATGAAAAAAGATTCTTTTTCGTAACAAATAGGCCATGCTTTAAACATAAAGACACTAATTCTTCACGGCTAACAACCGAGCCATCAACATCAGTCAGCAAGTCTGGATTTATAGCGACAGTTGTACAAAGACTAAATATAGATGTTCTCACTTCTACCTTGTTTTACGTTCTTTTAAGGCTTTAAATCGTAAAAGGGAAAAGTTTTAAAACAAAATTCTTTAAATAAAAATGAATTTTTGTTTATAAAAAGATTAAAATCGATGTTTTAAAAGTTATATAAAATTAGAAAAACATTGAAACAAACCGCATTAATGAAAGAAAAATCCTTTTAATGGAAAAAAAATTGGGGAAAAACATTTTTCCGGAGTTGATTAATATCAACGCTCTAATGAGCCCTTTGAGGACGTTGTCTCCCAGTTTTTCGCCCTTTTCTTTTATCTCCTTTTGACGTGGACTTGGGGGCGAAGGGAAAAAAGGGCAACAAGTGGTTTTTGGCGCGCTTTGAAAAGTTAATTTCGCTCCGTGTTTGCTATGGCCAAGTCGCCTCTAAACGAATAAGCCTTTTTCTCGTCCCTCTGATCCGATCTTCTCGAGGTCCCTTTTACCTCTTTAGAAGGCTCGTGCCTTCCCTGCCTCCTTTTAAAAAGGGACTCATCTCGTTATCTTTCCGGATTGTTTTCGATTCCGGTCTGTCCCTCCGGGGCACGACTCTTAGAGGCCCCTCTCGAATAGGAACTGACAACGAATTTAGTTTTTACGTCCTCCCCTTACATCCTAACCAATCAACACGGAAACCCTTTTAACTTTTATTCAAAACTTTATCGGTTTTCTTCGGAAAAGATCGAATTTTCCATGTTACAGCCTTATTTGGATTTTTTTTTCAAATATGCAGGGAAAGAAGCTGGTAGGCAATTAGTAAGTCTCTTATTGGCTGAGGAGTTCCCAGCCTCCTATTGGCTGAGGAGTTCCCAGCCTCCTATTGGCTGAGGAGTTCCCAGCCTCCTATTGGCTGAGGAGTTCCCAGCCTCCTATTGGCTGAGGAGTTCCCAGCCTCCTATTGGCTGAAGAGTTCCCAGCCTCCTATTGGCTGAGGAGTTCCCAGCCTCCTATTGGCTGAAGAGTTCCAGGCCTCCTATTGGCTGAAGAGTTCCAGGCCTCCTATTGGCTGAAGAGTTCCAGGCCTCCTATTGGCTGAAGAGTTCCAGGCCTCCTATTGGCTGAAGAGTTCCAGGCCTCCTATTGGCTGAGGAGTTCCAGGCCTCCTATTGGCTGAAGAGTTCCAGGCCTCCTATTGGCTGAAGAGTTCCAGGCCTCCTATTGGCTGAAGAGTTCCAGGCCTCCTATTGGCTGAAGAGTTCCAGGCCTCCTATTGGCTGAAGAGTTCCTGGCCTCCTATTGGCTGAAGAGTTCCAGCCTCCTATTGACTGAAGAGTTCCAAGGCCTCCTATTGGCTGAAGAGTTCCCAGCCTCCTATTGGCTGAGGAGTTCCCAGCCTCCTATTGGCTGAGGAGTTCCCAGCCTCCTATTGGCTTAGTAGTTTCCTGGCTATTGGCTGAGGAGTTCCCAGCCTCGGATTGGCTGAGGGGTATTCCCAGCCTCCTATTGGCTGAGGAGTTCCCAGCCTAGGAACTTCCTAGCCTCCTATTGGCTTAGTAGTTTCCTGCCTCCAATTGGCCCAAACAGTTCCCCATTCTAACTGCTTCACCTGGCCCCGAAAAGAGCCAAAAAGAGTTTTCTTGTCTCCCTCAAGCTACCCTATTCCACTAAAAATCACAATGAAATCCTGCTGAAGACGTTCATTCTCATGAAACGCTTTTTAACATTTTCCCCTTGAATCTAATTTGAATGGCAATATCCTTAAGACCAATTTAGCGAAGATTGACATAATTCAATATAAATTAGGGCGTTTGAAAATAGGGTAGGGGTGTAGTACAAGACGTATTGTCACTCGTCAAATTTATAACCTGCTAAAAGGTATTATAGCCTTCAGATTCTAATTGCGAGAACCCCTAAGATTTCCGAGGACTTTCGCCCCTTAATCGAGTCTCCTCCCTCACGATTCAAATTGGAACAGAGATGGGATTGTTTGAGAAATCAATTTCATTTCGACGGGGTTTGATTTAATCTCCGAATCCCATGGGCGTTTTCGAGGACGGAGGGTTGACATCCAGAACTATATTTCGATCATGATTTACGATCGATAGGGGACCACTCGTTTATAATATTCATTTATGTCGATTTCCTCCCTCTTTTACCTGAAAATTTAAAAGTTAAAAGCCAGGAAGTTTCCTGTCAACAAGGGTTCGGTCACGTGTGGTCCACCCCATGAATATCACGTGCCTATTTTTAGACCAAAAATAAACCATGAATTTTTTGTTTTTGTTTTCAAAATAGACCCCAAATTGCATTTGTCAACTTTTTTTTTTTTTTTTTTTTTTTTTTTTTTTTTTTTTTTTTTTTTTGCGATTTTAAAGATGAATATGTTTCGTTGGGATATTGTGCGGAGAAAAAGGCAATTTATAAAAGTCAGGCTGTGAATAAAACCCGTATATAAAAGCGACGTCACAGATTACTTCCCAGGAACCATTTCCCTGTTATTAATGTATCCAGGAACAACCATAATTAAAACGTTCCCGTATACAAAATGCAATTATAAAATAATCTTCTTAGTAACTGTATCATATATTTTGAGAGGTTTACGCCCGGGGATTCTTCGGCCATTTCATCCTAAAGTTCAATGCCGAGTTTTCAATCAGGTTCAAAAGAATCCTTTATAGCAGATTTGGAAACTTTTAATCAGTTAAAATGGCATTTACAACTCAATTCCAACGTGACGGCAGTTTAAAGTTCAAAGTGAGATTTCGCCGAACACTTTACTATCTCCCACCACTCTCCCATCACCTCCCATACCCACCTCGACTACCCCTCCTATCTTCGACATCCCCTACCCCCTCCTTTACCGCCCTTACTCTCCTTGACCAACCCTACTATCATTGACCTCCCCAACTCTCCTCTACTACTTATACTCTCCTCTACCTACACTACCCTTCTCTACCATCCCTACTCTCCTCGACCACCCCTATTATCATCAACCTCCCCTAACCTAGTCTACCACTACTACTCTCCTCGACCACCCCTACTCTCCTTAACCTCCCCTCCCCTTTTCGACCTCCCCTACCCTCCTCTACCATCCCTACTCCACTCGACCTCCCCTAGCTTACTCTACCACCCCTAATCCACTCGACCTTCACACCAGCTCCCCCAAACATTCCCCAACAATTCCCCAACTAGGGATTTCCCCTAAGCTTTTGAGGGACCTTTTTCGACATCAACACGTGGTATGAAAATACGTATTGCGAAACTAATGGTCGTGATAAATGAACATCTGCTTGTATGGACAAAAAATGGAGGACACTTGAGTGGATGAAAGTTGTAAAAACAATAAATCTGCTCAACACCACAGAAGTTCATTAAAAGAACTGATCCTAAAAAAATAGAAGCTGAAAATAAAAAATTAAACATTTATCAAGATGGTGTCAGGATTTGAGTGATGGGTCCAACTGGTCTGGTAATCCGTTGGCTAACTAATGACTCCAAATCGGCGTCTTGTTTCTTCATAAATTCAAAGCGAAGTTGTGAAACATCTGCTGAACTATGGGGGTCATCAGTTTCCGACCCAAGGGCGTTATAAATTTTGCGCACTTACGTCCTAAAATATACTCATGGACAACATGTCACTCGAGACCGTAAAATCGGGAAAAATAATTATTTTCATTGTTCGAAACAACGTTTTGACACACTTCTAATTCAATAAAAACGAAAATTCCTTTATCAGCCCTTTAATGTATTCAACGGCCGTATCCAAAAACGCTTCACATGCCAATTCAGTGTAAACACAGTTGATTCATATGGAAAGTTTCAAATTTCCCAGAATAAAAAATTTACGAATGCATAATTTATTTCCACTAGTTAACATTCACTTCATACACAGTTTATTTTTTAAAATTATTTTTTTTTTAGAAAATTTATTTTCAGGAGTAATCCTACGTAGGGGGCTCTGATATTAGCAATTTCCGCTGTTTACTGTTCAATTTACATACGCTCCGTAACATCTACACCTCCCCCCATATTCGGGGAAATGGTCTCCCGGGTCGAGTTAAGTTTTACGAACCCGGGGGTCGGAGTGTTTCCCGTATTTTAATTTTTGATAATTGTTTTTTGTTGTAAATTCAACGGGGGCGGGATGATGAGTCCGGATGATGTATGGAGCTAAGAAAACTGGAAGTCAGCCCGGAGGGACAACCTTGTTCGTTTCGTTCAACACGAGCAGTTAACATCGCGGTTACAACAGGTTGAATAGAATTAATGTTAACTTTCTGACATCTTTTCAACGAGAGTTAAATAAAAAGTTGATTCTACTTTTCTATGATTTTACTCATTCTGGTATTGGCATTTATAAAGTTCTTAGATGTCATATGTGATGTTTTTACTTAGATTGATTATTTTAATTTTTGAAATGGTCAATTTAATTAAAAAAAAAAAAAAAAAAAAAAAAAAAAAAAAAAAAAAAAAAAGTTTTCATAATGCATTTAATATTGAGCTATAAAATGAATGATGGTGCCTATTTTATGCTTATTGAGAAATAGAAGATTTTGCTAAAAATGATCTTTTTAAATGTTTGATTACCTAAGAATGCCCTTTCTGATCATTTAGAATATCAAAATATTCCTAAAAATTGTCTTTATTCGCTAAATTAAACTATAAATGCCATTTATTCTCATTAGGCATTATGAAATTTAGATTAAAAGGTTTTATTTTCTTTAAATGCAATTTCATTTTGAGAATAGGAAAATCTTGCTAAAAATGGTCTTTCTTAGGGTTTGATTATCTGAGAATGCCCTTTCTGATTATTGAGAATATCAAAATCTTCCTAAAAATGGTCATCATTCTCTAAATGAACTAACAACGCCATCTTCTCTCATCTAGGAACGCGGCAGCGTTCCGCTCAGCCAAGAAAAGCCCCGAAATTTACCTAAAAAAGTTTTATTCATTATTGCATTCAAATGAATTTTCGTAAATCTTGCTAAAAATGGTCTTTTTAAGGTGTATTTAGCTGAAAATGCAATTTCGTATTATTGAGAATAGCAAAATCTTGCTAAAAATGATCTTTCTTAGTCAAATTAAACTATAAATGTCATTTCCTATCATTAGGAATTATGAAATATAGCTAAAAAGGTTTTATTACCTTTGAATGCAATTTCCTATCATTGAGAATATCAAAATCTTGCTAAACATGGTCTTTCTTCGCTAAATTTAACTATTAACCCCATTTTCTCTCATTAGAATTTATGAAATTTAGCTTAAAAAGATTTTATAGAAAATTCTGGAATTAATAAGAAGAATTACATTAGTCAAACTTTCTTTAAAAGTAGTGGCTCCACAGACATCTCCACTGACATCAAATTCGCTACTACCCCAACCATCTTCCACCTCTCTCCACTAGTCACCACTTCCTTCATCCTCCCCCCACTCCCTCAGCACTAAACTTAAAGTCGATGAGCTGTTATTGAACCTAAAAACGCTATTTTTCTTCCCACATAGTCGATTGCCAGTCGTTTTAAAAATACCGATCCTTGAGATAACGTCTACTTGAGTTTTTCAAATAGATCATCGAAAGGGCATTTAAAAATAAAAAGAGCCGCTTTTCCTCCACAAGTCCGTTTATAAATCATTTTCGTCTTGTTTAGACAGTGGTGCAAGGGTGGGCCTCACGTCCTGGGGAAAAAAGGAGGGTGTTAGGCCCCGGTTTGAGGTAAAATTATTAGTCGCCAGCTGAGCCTCTCAGGCACAAACACTAAATCCTAAGAGGCTTTTAATTTTTTTTTGGCAAAGTCCGAGCGAAAAACCAAAAGAGCCGCTAACATACATTAATGGGGATATCCGCCTTTTTTACAAGCGAGAAAAAAGGGAGAAAATAAAATTCATGAAAAACAGAACTGCCAGGTCAATATTTTACTAAATTTATTTAAAAAAAGGTTAATTAATGATCATTTTGTACATGCGGAATAAAGGTTTAACCCTTGTGTCGTTTAAGATTTCAATTTGGCAGATACTCCGGACAAATGAGACTAGAATGGGAATCACGTGCTTCACCGAGCGCAGAATTGGAAAATATAATCTTCTATAAGTTTTGAACGAGGGTGAAGGAGTTTAAATCATATTCTCGGCTAGGCTAATTCCTATTCTCGCCTTGTGAACGTTTCACTTTTGAAATGTGTAGAAGGATGGTAATTATTAAGGGATATGGAGGTGTTCTTTTGATTTACAGCTTGGATTCAAGCCCAGTCTAAAAGTGAAGAAAAAATATTTACCTGCCCCCTACGTACTTATTATCTTTCAAGAAATCCAAACATGAAAGAAAAGGATTTGATGAAAACATGACGTGAGGGTACGTTAAAATAACAAATTCAACACGAATACAACGGGGCTACACTATGTACAACCACCATGCTAAATGTGCAATATTTGATCTTATTGTTCAGGACCATTAAATCCAAGTTTGAGTCATCTCCTTGTCCACCGTTTTAAAAACAGCCCCAAAATTGGAACTTCTTTAAGTTTTTGACCTCTAGCTCAAAATCTATAGGTTCTAGCAATTTGACCCCTAAGTACAAAATGAAAGATTATTAAATTCTGCTTCATTGAGCTTAAAGAAGTAATTGTGAAATCGCTGGTATTGAACATTAAAGTCTTACCATTTCTGAACCAAAAATGGTGGACTTTGTCCACCGATATTGTCTGAAGGTCTATACCGATTTTGACTTTTGAAATCTCATTAGAGGCAAAATGTAATAATCTTTCATTTTGTAGTAAGTGGTTAACTTGATAGAACCTATAGATTTAGAGATAGAGATCAAAAACAGAAAAAAATGCCAATTCGGGACTGCTTTTTCAAAATGGCGGACGAAGCACAATAAGGAGGAAGTCGCAAACTTGGATTTAGAACTAACTAATGTTTCTAAACAAGATAAAGCCATAAAATCAAATAGTGCAGCTTTTGCATTGTATGGTACCAAATCTCAAAACTCCCAATGGGACTCCCATAAAACCTTCATACTTTCCAAGCCCACCTTCTACAAGTAAATTAGACCAGCCGATTATCTGCCAGACTTTTGACCTGACGAAAAAAACTATCCGAGCAAACCCCCCTTAGATTTAAGCGAAGAATCGATGAGCATCAATAACTTTTAAGTCCAACATTCAGGGTGCTCTAGAACGAACCTAACTTCGTTATTTTAAATACGAACCCTATTTTTTCACGATAAAATTCGATTCTACGCCTGATTTCCAGTAACTTTTACTTTGACCACTTTTTTGACAGGACCAAAAGTTCTGGAGTTAAGTATCATGGACCAGCAATATGTAACTCGGGAATGTTTGGTCCTCTCAAAAAAGGGGTTGAACTAAAAGTTACTGGAAATCAAACGTAGAACTTAATTCAATCGTCAAAACGTAGGGTTCGTATTTAAAATAACGCATTTGGGGTCGTTCTGGAGCACCCTGTATGTCATATCTAAAATTTATCAATGCCAATCAATTCCTCGCTAAAATCCAAGGGAGGTTTACTTGGATACTTTTTTTCGTGAGGTCAAAAGTATGGCAGATAAACGGTTGGTCCACCCTGTATATTGTCCCAAGTATGATTTTAGTTTCAATGTTAAAAAGGATTTGTTAAATCTTAAAGAAGTGCCCAAGAGGAATGTATTCTTGTTTATCTAGAGTCGAGTCTGTTGTAGTGTCTCCCACGGGAGCTGTTCCGTAACTCTTTCAAGAAGTTAGGTGCCTGCCAACCGCCACACGCCCCGGGCATCTCCTTTTAACAACGTTCCCTCGAATTTTTCCTCTCTTTCCTTTAGTTCTAATTTAAATAAATCACCTGAATTTAGAGTTAATGGCCTTCCTAGGGAGAGGGTAAATCCCCGCTAAGGGTTCCACGAGACCCTTGACTGATGCCGTCCCGTGTAATGGACGGGGGTGGTAAACTGCAATTAGGCGACGGCTTAACTGTTAACATTAGTCAAAGGAGCTGAGAGGGTAACCTGGTAATCCTTTGCATAAATTCACCTCCTCGCCATCTCCAATTTTCTTACCTAAAACAATCACAAAAATATTAAAACATTTTCGATGCTAATAACTCGAAAGAGGACAGGAAATAAATCTCCCTAAGACCACTTAGTCATGGCTGAAGCCTATCTCCCTATAAACTCTCATATGACCCCTTTTGTATTTCCACGAAAATGTCACAAAAACCGAATATAAAAATAAAACCGAATTTATTTATAGATGTAGGGAAACACTTAGAGGTTTTGACACAAACTTGTTTAGTCTAGAAGAGGTTTACAAAGGCAAAAAACGCCGGATCACCCACTTAGAGGGTGTCGTACGGGGTTGGATCATTTACAAAAGAAGACACCATCCAATAGCTTTACATCAAACCGTTTAAAAGCCCTCTTTTGTCACTTTCCAGAGCAGAGGGGCATAGGGGATGAAAAAAAAAGGGTATCATAAATAACATTTTTGAATATGTCCCCCTTCGATCTGACTCTACTAAAGTAAGGGTTGCTCATAATAACCTAACGCCAAATGCTAATTTTGCATAATAAATAAATAAATAAATAAATAAGCCTTTTTATTATCAAATAATTACATTTAATTAGAAAATTTTTCTTGGTTTTCTTCTTCGATGTACATATTCTTTCATCTTTGATGGCCCTTAATTCAGAGCAAAGGCCTCTTCCATTTTTTTCCATTCTTCCCTATTTTTGGCTGTCGCCTTCTCTTCTAACTTTCGAAACTCCTATGATGTCTATTTTTGAGTTATTTAAGGCGTTTTCCAATTCTAATAATCTTCTTTCATTTTTAAGAGTCCTTGAATTTATTGTTGCTACCGTTAGTTTTGATTTATTTTCGATGGTTTGAGATCTTTGTGTTTTTTGGAAGGTGTTGGCCTAATCTGCCCTAGATGGCCAGTCGTTCTGGGCAGTGAGTTCAATTTCCAACAGTTTGTTTCATTTTCCGATTCGTAAGTCCTTTTCTTTGCAGTCCGTCCGGGTTCCTTCTTTTGTAGTCATAGTTTCGGTTCTTTTTTTTTCTTTATTTGATTCGTTTATTATCTTCAACATAGGCTCTTTTAATGCAAAACCTTTTTGTCGTTTCTTCTCCTTCGGTGACACTATTGTTTTGGGACTTCTTTCTTCATTCGTCCTTTTTTTTGAGCTTTTTCCCTCGTTATCTTGTGAGTTCTCCTTAACAATCAGTTTATCATATTTGATGATAGCAAATTTTCCCTCTTCGCGACGTTTACGCATTTCCGGAATAAGTTCCTTCCTTATTTTCAAAATTTCTGGGGGGAAGTCTTCATTTAAGCCAAAGTTTGTGTCCTTCAGCTTACCTTTTTGCCTCATAACTTCTTGTTTTATCCTGAGTGAATTAAATGCAACCAGAATAGGTCTGGTACCATTTTCATTTCTCCTCCCGATCCGCTTGACGAAGTCCAAGTGAATAGGCTTCATTTCAAAGTCTAGTTTTTGACTAAAGAAGTCAATCACCTTCTCCTCCAGACTCAAAGGTTTTTTAGCGTCGTCTTCATCGACCCCATAAATCACGATGTTCTTCCTACGATTTTGTCTCTCTAAGAACGCGATTCTTCCTTCCTGCTCGGCTATTTTTCCCTTATTTTCGATCGTTTTTCCTTCTAATTCTTCCAGTCTTTTATTAAGCATTTCTCCGATATCCTTTCTTATTTCGCTCCTTAAATCCAATTTCATATTGTCTAAAAGTTTTTTCATAGATTCTTCATTCATATTAATAGTATATGAAATATCAGCGTTGTAGCGAAAGGATTGGAAAAGTTATAAAGTTATATTGTTTACTAATAGATAAGGAATTGATAGTCCGATAGCCGTCAGCTGACGTCCAACAGAGAGCAGGCTACCGTACGTCTCGCGCCACGCAGTTCGACCTTCAAGATTTCCCCTACTTACGTAATCGATTTGGAGGGGAGCTCTTATCTGATTCAAGCCGAAATATTCACAATTAATGAAGAAAAATTCAATTAATTTTCCTTTAATTATTTCTACTCGAGCGACCTTGTTCAAAATTCTTGATCACCGTGTTGAAGCCCGATCTTCTGCGAATCGAACGAACTAATTTTTTCCTCACTTAGTAACTTTAAAACCGTTATAAACTTTCAAAAAAGCCTCGAGGCAGCCTCGAGAAGCAGCGGATTTCCTCCGGAAAGGCCTTCCCTAAGCCTATCTTTGATGTCCTAATTACCCCCCCCCCACCACCTCAGTAAAATAAAAATGGGTCTCTGAGCCCGGAGCCTCCATCACACCGACCACAATAGCTTCAATTCCTCTAGAAATCAGCCTAGAAATATCAACTCAAACCACATGATTTTCACCGCCAAAAGTTCAAATTCTAAAATTAATTTCATCAATGCCCTAAGTAGCTTCTTTTTCGTATGCGGGTTTGATCTGTTGTCAAATGTGAATTCTCAGTTCATGAGCAGCTCCTATAATCGATTTCGACCATCTCATGCTCTTATTTTCAAAGATGACGAAATTCCATTTAAGTCCCTCAGGAGAGTCCCAGAACAGCTTAGGCGATTTTAACTGTCTTCTACTATGGTCCTCGGGCCATAATATATTTCCGTCACCATTTCCAACCATCTCAAACTTTCCGGCATCGAAGAAATATCGAAATTCCATTTAGGCCCTTAACGTGGGTCCCAGAACATCTTCCGTCATTTGAACCGTTCTTAATACGGTCTGCCGATCATCAGACATTCCCATCACGATTTTCAACCATCTCAAACCTTAAGATTACAAGAAAATCACGAAATTCTATTTAGGCCCCTTAGACAAGTCCCAGAACCGATTTTGAAATTTGAACTGCTATTAACTATGATCCTCGCCCCTAGGACTTTCCCGTCACGATTTTTAACCATCTCAAACCTTCAGGTTCCGAGAAAATCACGAAAATGCCCTTTATGCCCTAAGCGAAGTACCAGAACCGCTTTCTCGATTCAAGCCATTTTCAATAGGCTTCTACCTGGTGAAACAAAAGCTTTAAATACCAAGTCTCGTTTAATTCAAACAATCCTAGCTCGAGTTATCGCGTCGGTACATATATAAATATATAAATATATATATATATATATATCGCCATGATTGGGAATGACCTATATTTTTGTGATCAGGAGATCGTCCTGATCACGAATATATAAGCCTCTAAGCCGAAAGCCGCCGTGAGGCCGGCCCCAATAGCCTGCTTTCCTCCGGAAATCCGCTAAAAGACAGAGCGTTAAAACCACGTCCGTACTGAATGAACCTTGGGTTCGAACTCCAATTTTGCATAAATATCAACATTCTCAGCAACATAGGCAATATAATGATATTTTAGGTGATTTCCAAAGAGAAAGAAGCTATTGCGGTCGGTGCGACCTATATGTTCGTGATCAGGTTATTGATCTGGAGATTGACTTCAAGGAGGTGCCACGTCTCTCCCGGAAAGCGACCTTTTTAGATCGCTTAGTAAAGAACTTCAAGAATATCAGATTTTATACAGAAAAAAGGCATTTTTGGTCGTTTGGCATCGAAAAGAAAGTTCCATTTGAACTTTTTATGGTAAAATTGAAGCAACAAAGTTGATTTTTTTTCTTTACCAAACGGTTTAAAGGCATGAATTTAAATTAGAGAGATCGAATTATTTAAATTGGCCCCTTCGGGAGCTAACTTTGTTATCTTTGCCGCGGGTCAGTCGGGTAATAAAAAGACAAGAGTATCGTAGAAAAAAAACGTGGGTGAGTTACGATCCGGACAGGTCGCACGCCGCTCAGACGTCCAATTAAGTCGTTTGTACCTCAATTTAGATTTATAGACTAAAAGGTGTTAGAATACCCTCCAATTATAACGTTTTTTTATATACGAACAATAAAAACGAGATATCTCGAAAAGATCCATAATCGTTCATCCGAAAGAAAATAAAAATAAACGTTTGAAAGGTTTTTCGAGTGTGGATTTGACAGAAAACACGACAATGGAATCCGTCATGTCCCCAACATTCCCCCTTCATCTCAAATTTTTATCTTTCTTCGCTTTCTTAGTTTAAAAACACGAGTTTTCGTGCCGAATCAAGATTCGAGAAATGCAAATTCGTCTATTCTGGGTTGTCCGCGTTAATTGTCTGGTCAGGGGTCAGATAAGGCGAAATGGCGTGGACGATAAGTCCAAAAGGGCCTTCCGTTGATCCCTTTTTTAAACCTTTGTATAATGAGATCCTCCCCTATGTCACGGAAATCGAAAAAAAAGTGCTGGTCAACATTTTTTCTTTGAAATTTCGCGTTTTCTACAAAGGTAATCCACTTCGTTTCGAATTTAATTCGGAATATGATCTTAATAGAGAGGCTTGACTGCAATATTAATTGGCCCCTCCCTTGAGAATGTTGTAAAGGGCGGTTTGGCTTTGCTAGTCGGCTGTTTAGTGAATGCTCGAGTACTCTTCAATTAGTCCGTTTAGTCCCTGGTTGTTCCATCGCGACAAGCTTTGTACATGTTGTCCATTTAACAACCCCCTTTACCACCGACATTAACAACAAAAATGACGAAAACTCGAGCTTCGATTATGCAGAGGGTGGACTTATCTAAGGCCTTTTATAATTAGTTTTCTGTTTGCTGTAAGCGTTTGAAAAAAGGTCCCAAGGGAGGGATCCCTATCTCTTCGGTCAACTGAGCATTGATACGCATTGTCCCCTAATTGATCCTGAGAGACCCACAAAAGATGACGGACAACCGGTTTAATTTTAGTGATTTCAAGCCCGAGTCTGCAGAAACAATAAACTGAAGGGGAAAACTGAACAGATTGTTCGGAACTACTAAAAAACAACAAAATTACTTTCGAGAAGATACTTCCCTCGTTTCAATCACGACTGGATAATAAATTTGAAACAGGGGAGGAAAAAGTTTTCAATAAAAAAAACTCTTAGCAGGTGCCGATTTGAAAAATGAAACTTATAAGTTGAATCGTCCATAAGGTGCGTTGCGTAAATATCGTCAACAAGGGGGTTGGTTACATCTGCCTCCAGGTAGAGGAAGAATAAAAATTGACAAAAGGAGCCTTCGGCCACGGGACGGTGGTAAACGACAATGGAAGTCCTTCGAACAAGACGTGGGAAATCTTGGAAGAAAAGGATCAAAAGTGTGAATAACACTCTTGAATTTTACGCTATTTTGGATGTTTCGAGAGGGCGGATCTTTTGGGTGATGTACACCCTTGAAAGAATAATCGGCTCTTTCGGTTGACAAAAAATTTAACCTAGCAGGATTTAGAATTTTGTTTTTAGCTCTACTAACGTTTGGGAGGGTCGTGGGGGAAGGTGGGGGAGGTGATGGTAGAGTAGTGGAAGGTGGTAGAATGTTGGTGGGGGACGGAAAAGTCATGATAAAGGGGGAAGGTAGGGAGGTGATGGAGTGAGGGAAAGGTGGTGGCATGTTGTTGTGTGTGGAAGCCGGGGAGGTGGTGGGGGATGTGTTGAGGGTATTTTGGTGTTTGTGGAGAGGTCTGTACAGTGGAAAGGAGCTGTAGTTATAATTATTCTCCATACCTCATTTTTTAAATTTTGACAGGGAGGGTTTAAAGCTGAAGCGTTTAGATAATCTCGTGATTTCAGGGACATCCTGTTTATTCTGAATTTCTGGTTAATTCGCCGTTCGGACTAAATTAAACATAACCCGTGTCAAAGGAGGATTTTCATTAAAAACGTATTCAAATGTTGAAGGGGAGGTTTTAGGTTTTAAAAATGTTTATCTTTCATTAATGGCCAGGGTGGCGGCGAAGGGCACGAACCTCGATAAAAATCCCACCCCATCAAAATACAAAGCTTGTTTCGCCATTTTTTTCATATCACTTTTTTGGACAAAAATTAATTAAATTTTTTTTCGGCGAAAAAAATTTTTTTTTGTAAGAAAAAATTCTTGTTCCCCTTCTTCCGCTTATCCGTGAATTTCTTCCGGAGTCATGGTTAGGGAAATTCGGCTCCTATGACCTTGGTTATCTAAAAGGACACTCTCGTTTTCCCCTCAGAATTTGAATTTTTCACATGCCATTACGTTTAAAATCAATTTTAAAAAGAATTAAGCCAAAATATTGATTTAAGGATTTATAGGTTGTAAATTCTACGACAAACATGAGGATTAAGGACACAAAAACGTGCAAACAATGTCAACTTTGGAGAAATAAAAATGGGGGAATAAAAGGTCATGAGGTTTCCATCAGCCTTATCTCTCGCTTACATAAGGAATTTCCTTTCCAAAATATCCTAGCCCTCTTTTCCGAACTAAATCAATCGGAAAGTCGATTTGCAAACTCTGGTTTCTCCATAATGCGTCTTAATCGGCAACAAAAAAAAAAGGGGCATCTCCACCCTGGTGGAAAGATAGAAAGGGAGGATTACTAGCCAAGTAATCCCTCAAAATGACAACGGTAAAACTGGAACCGTAAAAACTGGGGAAGTAAAGTTTAAGGCATGAGTTTACTACTTGCTAGTTTATCGAAAAACGTAATCCGGTGTAACAAGATCTATCAAACCCTCGAGAATTTTATCCCCCAGGACTTACCATGTGTCCTTTTTTTTGTACAAACAACGTAAAGTATGAGGGCTTCTATGTATCACCGTACAATGGCTGGAGTTCATTACCGCCCATAAATCCTGGGGAGGATTCACAAAAGAGTCGTGAATGAGGTGCATCTGCTTCGGGTCGGACACGAAAAGAGTAACACCGAGGGAGCAAAAAAGAATCAGAAACACCCTTAGGACAGGAAAAAAACAGGACGGGGATAAAAATAGAATCCCTATATTGTTCGCCTTCTGATTTATCGTCGTATGCATATTTCTTTTGAATTCTGAGCACTCGTAAATAATTTCCGAATCAAAACAAACGTAAACACAATTTTTTCGAAATTTTCAAGGGGTTGTAATTTGAGGGCGATAAATCAGGGGACACGTGCGTTTGAGTATTTGGACGCGGCAAGTACGTTAATTAGCCAATAATGGTTTCCGACTCCCCTATTGTCTCTCTTTTTTCTGAAATATCTCGGCTTTGGGGACCTAATGAAGCGTGAATGACCGTTCCGTGACATGCCTGCAAAAAGGGGCAGTTAACTTTTTGTTTTTAAATTAGATACCTCGGTTTTCCGAAGGGGAAAAAAAGTGGTATAGAGGAGGAAGTATGTAAATCGAACTTTCTCAAAAATTTAGGGTTCTAGTGATCTCTCCAAACACACCCTAAATCCTGTGCCATCCCTTAACCACGATTTTCCCTCACCACCACTGAACTTCATCTCTATCTTTCCCCGACCTCCCTCCACCTACCCACAACCACCCACTATTTGAAAAACCTCTCTTCACTTCCCTACACCTTCCACTACTCTCCCATCACCTACCCTACTTCCCTCCAACATTCCACTACCTTTCAATACACTCTCATCACCTCCCCCACCTTCCAGCAATAACCTTCTAAGGCTCCACCCTGTATATGGTGCGAATTTGGTTAAGACCTATGGTTTTTAACAGAAATCCCAAAAAAGTTGGGTTTTTAAACCGAAAATTGCCAAAAATGAAGACATTTTCAATGTGGGAACGATGCAGGAGGTTATTCTATGTGCTGTAAAAATGATAAAACATTGAGAAGACTGATGGAGTCCAGGAATAACTTAAAAGCAGTTAAAAATTCATTAAGATGCTTAAAATAAAAAAGGCTTAACTCACCCATGGATCATAAATAATAAAAAATCCGGGCGGAAATCACGAAGCCATCTTCAATATATTTAACGTTTGTCAAACAAGGGAGTTTATTAATGATAAGAAGTAGGACGCGTGTTAAATACGCGCTAGGAGTCCATCAGTCAAAACCTTTTATAAATACGAAGCTGAGAGGATCATAAGAGGGCCTAGAGGTGTTTTGACAAGACTTATTTATGTGACGCCCATTAGCCGAGGTATTAATAATTGGTTATGTTTAGACCAGCCTACTAAATAATATCATCAACATCTGACATTAATCGACCCGAGGAATTAATTCGGGAATAATATTTTTCGAAATTTATTAAAAGGAGTTTTTTAGGGTTTGTTTGATATAGAGGTCCAACGCCCCCTTAAGCCAGTGTTTATTTTAAAAAAGCCTGACTCAACTCCACTTCAGACCCTAGAGAGAAAAAAATGTCGCAGCCCATTCAGGTATCGAGTTCTGGGACTTCAGTAGCGAATATTCGCAGCAGGGGATCTTCCTTTTGTCCTTTTTCAGGTCTAAGCTTTTAATTTATGTCCGTACATTTTCCAAAAACGTTTGGGAATGGAAAAAAAAAGGTGTAGCGTCTGGTGGTCATGGAAACGGATTATCCGGGGAGAAGCGAGGGGGCGTAAAACTACCCCCAGAAACAGAGGGACCCTTCTAATCAAATATAGATAAACACTCCTCGGACTTGAAGTGGATGTACTCAAATCAAATAATTCTGGAAAAATCAAGATTGAGGCTCGATTCACCAGGAAATCCTATGAAGAAGCCAATTCCATGGAAGGAAATATCATTTTTCTTTGTTTTTATGTATACTATACCCTTGGGATTTATTGGAAATGTTCTTGCAGAAGTCTAACCAATCAAGTCGAGAAGTCCAGGCGATCTCCCATCACCTCCCCTACAATCCACCACTTTCCCAACACATCCCCTACATTAAGCGCAACATTCACCTCGCCTACCCTCCAAAACCCTATTTATTTTATGGAATTATCAAACTTGTATTTTTAAACTCCAACTTTCTTAAAAACTTTGCACTCTATAGACTTTTCCACAGCCTCCTACTTGAAAGTTAAAGATGACCTTGAAGTAATGACACCCAACCAAGTAGCATCATCTCTAAAATTTGGCAATTAGGACCTTCTTTGAGCGAAAGAATTGGAAAATATGGTTTTTAATGAATAAATTTAGGTATGAAAATGAAGTTAAAAATAAGCTATTCGAGGGGAGAGAAAAAAAATGGATGAAGAATTATTTAGTAGGTGTCTACAGAAAATTGCATTCGGCTCTAAGGGTTGATTTATACTCGAGTCGCGAGTCTCTTTTCCTCCTTCCAGGTTCACCTCATCAACGGAAACGGTTATATATAAGAACGTGTCAGTTTAAAGGAAATGAAAGTCTTGTAAATAATTTAGGACGAAGTTTTCCCTTGTTCCTTAAAGGACAAAAGGGTCCTGGGATCTCACCCTCATGGGGCAATGACGCGGAATCCGGTATGGGATTAAAGAGGGTCGCAGCTCCTTGCTCTAGGGAAGAAGGCTAATCAAACCAAGAAGGCTCCCACCCATATGTTTCCACCCCTTACGAATAAGAAAGGTGTCTTCCAACAACTTTCTATACGCCTCAAAAACGTGCCATTTTCTAAAAGCTTCCATCCTAAATAATAGATTAAAAGAACCATTATGAGACAACCCACATTGAACATTTTTACCCAACTTTTAACTCTTTTATCTCCCAAATAAGAAGCCCCTATCGGCCTTCAATACATAATTTATTAAATTTGAAAAGTCGTTTTTTTAGGTAATCCTTTGACTCCTCATAATAAACAACACAGCAGTTTATTATCCTCAAAATCTCAACAACGTGAAACACCACCATATGGGTAGATACTTAATTTTAAAAAAACCAGTGTTGCCAGTTTGGGCGATTTATCGCAAATTGGGCTACTTTTTTGGGAGCTGATCTGGCAATTATACAAGTTTGGGCTTTTAAAGTGTTGCCAGTTATGGCAATTATCGCAAATTGGGCTACTTTTTTGGGAGCTAATCTGGCAACCCAGCGATTAGTACAACTTTGGGACTTTAGAAGGGTTGCCAGTTTGGGCGATTTATCGCAAATTGGGTTACTTTTGTGGGAGCTTATATAGCAGCCCTGCAATTCTACAAGTTTTGGCTTTTAACTGTGTTGCCACTTTGGGCGATTTACCCCAAATTATGATACTTTTTTGTTAGCTAATATGGAAATCCTGCTAAGTACTGCTAGAAGGTGTAAAAAGGATGTGTTGAGGTGGTGAGAGTGTATGAGAAGGACCAATCGTAATGATTTTTCAGCGCCAAAAGCCCTGAAGATGGACCAAATCCGTTCCGAAACGTTGGATTGAATAAAAATCGAATAGAAAAAAGCTTTTTTTCTTGATAGCAAGCAAGGTTAAACAATAACACTAGTTCATATAGTTCTCCAAAATACCTTTTATGTACTCTATGCCCTGTAATGGTACTAACTAAATAGTTCAAACATATTTGAGCCACAACAATCCAACAGCCATATCCTATTCTTCGTTTAAATCACGCCACTTGACTCTTTGAATATTTTAAAAGTCAAAAATATTGTTTTTTTCAAGTCATGAACAGGTTGTCCTTTTATTACTCGAACGGCCCTTACAAGCCCGACAAAAAACCCTTCAGAAGTTATTCAAACATTTATCTTGAAATCGACTTTTATTCAAATGGGCTTATTTTTTTTCTTTACGACTCCTCCCAGACGAAAGTCGATCTTAGCAATGAATAAGTTAACGAAAAAACGCTTGTTCATCGACTATGATCATAACCGGACAAAAACCGAGGACAACTTCTGGGTGTGAAATCCATCCAGAAGTTTGTAACCTAATCAAAGAACAAAGGAGAGTCCTGTTTTTAGGGGGAATTTAATATAGTAGGTACTATCATGTGTTATGCTAATCAACCTCGGCCCACTCTACATCACCTCGTTACACTCCTACGGAGAAAAAAAAAAGGTTTTTTTACTTTAAAAAACAAATGTCATCCTTGTTTTAATTAAAAACACCTAGTTCCGTTACCATTTCATGTTTATTAAATTATTTTAATATTCTACTTTCTTCCCCATGAGAAATTTCGTTAAAATTAATTGATTCTTTAGTCAGAAAATCAATGTTGGATGCTACCAGGTTTCCCCCTAAGGGTGGACCTAGTTTGGGAATGGTGTAAACATGGTTTGTGGTTTAAAAGTTGAGAAAATCTTGGATTATTTTCGAGATTGCGAGTCGGTTAAAATGTCTGGATAGATAAGAGGTTTAGAGCGAAGAGCTCCCGCGAGTGGGATTAGAATATTCACCACAAGTCCCCGCTATCAATTCATCAAGTCTCTCCTAAACTCCGGGTGTGCGGCTCCTCCCCCCTACGTTATCAGAGTAGTTAACCGCCCTACGCACCCCCATGGGGCTTGTCACGGGCGGTGGAAGGTTGGGAAAGCAAAAACCTCACAGGAAGGTACCTGTCCGACCGTAAATCCAAACTCGGCTGTTTTTGCCTCCCGAGTGCTGTAAACAAGTTTCTTCACGAAGGCTGAGGGGTTAATTCAAAGGGGTTACTTTGACACATTTCGTCTAAAAGCGTTTTCCGTTTAAATAATTTGACAAGGGAATAATTCGTCGCAATACCATTAAGCCCGCTCCGGACATACAAATGAAGGACATTTTGCATAATCGACACCAACTCCCTCTCTCGAGTAAATAACATTTTCTTTCATTATGGAAAACATCCCTCCTTTTTCCCTTCTTTTTAGGGGAAATATTAATGAATTTATTATACGGGAGTCCTCTTTTAGACGAAATTATATTCCAAACGTCGAGCAGATGCCTCTGATGAGGGGTGCATGGGGGAGGCATAAAAAAGAACTGCAGCATTAGCACGACTTGGACAAATTATAAAGCAGATACTTGATTAAACCACAAAGAACCCCTTCCAAAGGGAATTTTCTTTAAACTTTTCAATTTTTTAGGAAAACAAAAGTTTCAGAAACGCCCCAGGGTTGAGGATTGAGATGTAGGGAGACAGGGGATGGAAACGCACGAGTGCTCCTCGGATCATGTTAGGGCCTTTAATGAAGTCGTCTCTTTTACCGCATCTCCCACACATGCCCCTAAAAAATTGTTTTGTCCTAAGAAATCAAGTGTTTTCCCCAAGGGAACTTTATAATCCTGAAACTATAAGTTACGTGTCGGAAGGAGGGCAGGAAAAGGGAGAGGAAATTACCTCAAAAGATCCTAAACGTGGGGTAGGAATCGAATTGTCATTGAATCAGAAAACAGGAGGGGACATATTAAATGTAATCAATAGAAGGTAAACACGAAGAAACCTCTCAAATCATGGTTCTTTTCCAAAAAAGAATATGACACACCGTAAAAAAAGTTTAGGTGCAACAATGAATAATTCATGTCTGCGGTGCGGTATCCAGGACCACTAATCCCCTGATATATTTCGACAATTAAAGGGGGGAGCCTCGTTTCGGTCGGCTTTGTACGGCCGATGCCCGTCCCCGGTTTGTATAATGGGTCCTCCAAGGTAATAAATACATCAAGGTCTATTGATTGAAAGTTTAAACATTCCTTTTTACTAAAAAACCAGCCGATATTGTTCAAAAATCGATTGTTTTGAGTTTAGAATGTCGACAAATGATCTTTGGCAACGTTACGTGGCTCTCTGCCTGTTTGGAAGTTTAAAAAAAAAAGATAACCTCAAAGATATCAACAATCTCCTTTGTTTTATAATCTGAAAAGAACGGAAATGTTTAAATATTTCTATTCAGGGGCTTTAAAAAAAATTCAGGCTCCAGATCAAAGGTGCCAAGTCACAATAGTCGAGTCCTTTGTAGACTTCGGAATTTGTGGTCCCTAGGAGATTAGGTCGATGATGAGACTTTAAGATTGTTTTGAGCTATTTAAATGCATCTTTTGGCCTGATGTTCAAAAGGTGTCATGAAAAGTACACTAAAATAACAAAATTGCATTTTCTCAGCTTCCTATTCTGCCACCTCCCCCACTTCCTTCTAATGTCCCACCACCTCCCCCTCTTCACCGCCAACTTCCATCACGTCTCCCTTCAATCTACTCCCCTCACCATCCCTACCTTTACCATCCTTACCTCCACCCACACCTCTCCCCTGGATATACTAACCCTCTTCACAACCTCTACCACTCCCCACCCATTACCTCCCTTACCTTCCCTCACTTCCCTCTTCAATCCCTCTCATACCACTAACCTCCCTATAACCATATAAGAGGCAGTCATGGAGGGAATCGTGAACCCATCCGTGGTTGTATTTGGGGGAAGTTAGGGGTAATGGAAGGGTAGAAGTATTGGGCCCAGGTCATGGGGGTAGTCATGGCCTACTCGTAAAGTCGGTGGCTATTATGTAGTAGGGTTAGTGGTTTGGATAGTTCAGGAGTTAGTTTTAGGATAGTAACTTATTCTTGGATGTATGTGATATGTCATCTCATCAGGTGGATGCTCTCTAGACAAATACTTGTTGTTTGTAAATTTGGAAATAGAAACAAATGACAATGTATTTTTTCCCTCTAAAAACAATAAAACAAAATATTGATATTTACAATATCTAGATACTCGAGATAAACAATTGATGATATGCAAAAGATTCCATTGGATTTCGAGTGAGCTTGAAATTTCTAGCTGATTAAATTTCGCGTCGCTAATGATTTTAAGCAAGTGCATGAATAACATGCACCGGTTCAAAAGCAAACATCGATTCGTTCGATTGAATTTTAGAGAGGATGGGTTTCGCGTTTAATTAACAGTAGAATTCAACGGCTAATTAACGACGGTATGTTTTACCCGGACCAATAGACAAAACAATATTAGGGCTTTTATATATTTAAAAAAAATCATTTTCACAAGACTTCCCACGGGAAGCGGTAAAAGAAACGAGAGAAAAAATAAAGTGAGTAATAAATCTTGGATGCTCGATAAATCTAATGGGGTGATGACGCGAGTGGATCATTGAACAAAAAAATAGTCTAATCAAATGTTCAAATTGTTGTATAACAAAAGCGAAACCATAAATTTCAAGTAATTTTGAGATTGGAAGTCATCCCCTTCGGGCCGAAAACTTAGAGGAACCCCAAGTACAACTTTGTCCAATTAATTAACCGATAGAGAAACAAGGAACTAACTACACGATTAACATAATTAAGGTGAGACACCTTCTGCGGATATTTCATTTTATATACTCTGAAGATCGTTTTCTCATTTTATTTAAAACCCACTCTAAGTTATCATCTCGAAAACGGTTCTAAAACCATCCGAAATTTTATGTTTACACATTGTTATGAGGGAGACATTATCCGGGAGCGGTAAAGGTAATTTCATTTTTACAACGAGGGCCCCCTCTGGTAAAAAGGGAAGAAAGGAGACTGCCAGGGTTGTTTTAATTTTATGCCCTTATGAATATTGAGACAGGCGGGGAAAGTTGCGGACCTTTGTTTCACCTTACGGACTAAATAAAGAAACTTTTTTTATAAAAAGTTATTGCCAAAATCAAGAGAAAATAAGTTAGGAACTCGTTAACATAGGAGACATTAGTCGGATTTACATTTATGTAAATGACACAATCTTGTGGCACGTTTACCTCTTTTGACGTCATCGATCTTGGAAAGGATACAGGAAGGGCCATATGGCGTCTTTAAAACTCCTTAAGTGCCTCGTGTAAAAATACACGTTAAGAGGGTGTTTAAAACTTTTTTGTGTCGCCAGCTAATGATTGAGATCGTTAAGAAGGTGGATGGGAATTCTCGATTTTCGCGCTTCATGTCTCCTTACACGCCTCAATATTTGCATTAGGTTGTTGAGGTTTGGGAGTAGGATGAGGTAGGAGTTTGTATAGAGGAGGGTAGCATCCCTTAATTGCATAAACATTCCCCTGACACCCCCTGATTGATTGTTTTAATTATGCGAAAGCCACCGTCGGAGGACGCCCCGATATTTGCATCTGAGTACAACAACACCGAGGTTAATTATTCATTTTTGGTAATTCTATCATTTCGATATGTGGAAACATGAGATCTTGAAGTCAAGAGACACTGTGGAACTCCTCTTGGAGAGGTGGTGGGAGGATATAGGGAACTTCAAAGGAGGTAGGTAGGATGGGTAGGTGAAAGTAGAGGGAGGTTGTGGAGATGTCTGTAGATAAACAAATTGAGGAAGTTCGTGGTTATTTCTGAGGTAGAATATTGTTCCTAATAAGGTTATACCTAGCGCCGCCTCTATTTTTATTCAATTGTAAGCCATAATGAAATTTTTTGATGTTTTATCCGCAGGGTTGTTTTTTAACCGGATTAACGGTCAAACAGTAGGGGCCTTTGTAGACAGGAATCCAGGGGGAGGTTTAGAAAACGCTGTGACACGTAGGTTGAACGCAACCGGCCAATTTGTTTAAAAGCTTCCCTTTTTTTTCCGGGATACGGGTCGAACAAAAGTTAAAGAGGATGCGGAGGGGGTTTAAGAGCAAATAGGCCTCGAGCACGGGTGGAATGAAATGTGGCACCTCTCTCTCTAATCAACCTCGCAGAATTCAACAATCGCTTAAGATCGCACCAGCCCCCTATGCTCTAACACTGATTGGCTCAACTCGTGTAACGTGACGGGACTACCCTAAAGGATAACGCGAAAACATTTTTTTACAGGAACAAAAAAGTAAACGAAAAAAATTCATTTTGTCTCCCTATTGATTTATATTTAATTTAGTCAGAACATGAAACAGAATGTCACGATCAAGGTTGAGAAATGATTTCCAAAGAACATCACGAGAATGGTTTTGATTTATATTTTATTCTTGTAGGTGAACCGAAAAAGCATTTTTATTTACCGAAATTAAAATGAATGTCATTCATACTTATTCTTTTGTGAGTTCAAACTTGAAAGAGTGGATAAGGATAAAGTTTCGGATCGACCTCTTCCCCCCTTTAGAACTTGGTTTTGTATTCAAGAGGTCAAGGTAGGGATGGCATCGTAGCCGGGGGTTCGGGATGGAACAAGAGAAAAGGCTCTATGAATAATTCCCCTCCAGACCAGAAAGAAAAGTCTGCGATGAGCACGTGCCTCCCAGTCATAAACTTTCCCTAGTTTCTTCCCTTATCTATATTTTATGTTATGCATCCGTTTGTAAATATTTTTGCTGGGGGAAGGGCATTAGCAATACGTATTGCTCCTTGAATTGCACGGGGATGGAAAGAGATGAGCAGGGGGGAAGGGAACAGGGAAGGACACAAGGAAGAGAACAAGAAGGGCGCAGAGAAGGGCATAGGGAAGACATAGGGAAGGGCATAGGAAGGGCATAGGGAAGGGCATTGGGAAGGGCATAGGGAAGGGCATAGGGAAGGGCATAGGGAAGGGCATAGGGAAGGGCATAGGGAAGGGCATAGGGAAGGGCATATGGAAGGGCATTTGGAAGGGCATAGGGAAGGGGACAAGGAAAAGAAGGGCACAGGGAAGGACTTAGGGAAGGGGATAGGGAAAGGCATAGGGAAAGGCATAGGGACGGGCATAGAGAAGGGCTTAGGAAGGGCATAGGGAAGGGCAAAAGGAAAAGAAGGGCACAGGGAAGGACTTAGGGAAGAGAAAAAGAAGGTTACAGGGAAGGGAGCAGGAAGGGACCTTTGTTAATAAACAATCATAATTTTTTTTTTTTTTTTTTTTTTTAGCTCTTATTCCACATCATAGTACTATAAGAGCCCCCTTGCCTCACCACCCTGGGGAGAGGAGGGGGGACTACAAACAATCAACAATCATATTGTCAAACATAGACCAAGGGGTCATTTTGACCCAACATTTCTCCTTCATCGCTTTTTTTAGTACAAAATACAAATCCATTTGAATAAATTAAAAAATTTAAAAATCAATAGTTACAAGTGGTGTAGGCCCCTTTCATTTCTAAACCATGTTCAGGCTAATGGTTATGTAAACCTCATAAGCCAAACATTCATGTAAAGCCAATTATACATTTTATAGTTTTTATTGCATAATTTTAATTAAGCCATTAAAAAAAGGCAATTTAAATAAAGCCCCGGATTTGAGCGTTATCGAAAAATCTTTTGCGTTAATGTAAAGCGATAAGGGTCGTCCGGCTATTAGCATACAAATACGTAAAGCTCTTGTTTACTTTTTATCTTTGCTTTAACGTTTTATCGATATTTTAAGGTTTAACTTTTTAAATTAAATGGGTTAACAATATAAAGTAGGCGACAATAGGCGGTTTCCGTTCTATTCAAGTCGAGATTTTTTAATATTTCGATTAAAATAGATTCGTGCTTTTGGGGCGTTTTCGACCCTCTCCCTAGGAAATCGTGAGCTTCAACCCCTCCCGGACAATTTATATTTACACGAGGACTGCAACCACCTCTCTGCAGCTTCCCCAATGGAACTGTCATTTGAATAATACAACCACTTTGGGCCCAAGCCGGGAGGGTTTGACTTTTGGATTAGGGACCGTGAAGGGGATTCCGAAAACGCGTTTAAAACAAAAGACAACACGAACGGAAAAATAACGTTTTTAATAGACCCAGGGCTCTATTTTTTTGTCACCATCTGGGTTCTTTGACACACTTAAACCCCTTTCCTCCACAACTTTTATGTCACACATCTCAAGTGTCGAATTTTCCAAACTTTTTCTCCCATGGGAGCAACTTTTCTCGATACCGAACTTCCATTTCACGATTGATTCGAAATCTTTATTTTTGAAAGCGATTAGGACTTTTTTGTGTTTAATGAATGGCTTAATTTGGTAGATGAGGCGGAGGGTTAATTTATATTTCTTCCCCAACGCTACCTGTCTGACCCCGTTCTGGGCTAAATGATTCGTTAAATTACTCCCTCCTTCCTCGTGGCTACTCCATCCACTCAATACAATTGCTCCCAGGGTGATTATGAAGAAAGGACTTGATTAATCAGTCCAAAATTAAATCCGAACGAAATTAATCACCTATTTGCATACCCATTTATCTTCGTAATTTTTAGCTGTTTTGATTAAAAAAGCTCTTAAAAATCTTCAATTGTTCACCACATTTGCCACAATTTACGAGCCAATAATTCCAATGTCCATGTCGTGAGGTGAACCTTAATGATCAAAGATGCATTTACGCCTATATGATCGATCATCTCATTGGTCACAACACAATTAGTCAATAATTATAACAAAACGTGTGCAAATAACCCCAAACCTGCGATAATCAAAACGTGCAATCAACCCCCAAACGTGGATTAACCCCCAAACGTGCAAAAACGTGCGAGCATAGGACGTTTGCTACACAAATATACCTAGTTCGCATTATGACTCGGAGAACTAGCCATTTATGTATGTATATCAATTTCCCGGGTACCAGGTAAACCAAATCAAAAGTAATAAATAGAAAAAATAAAAGCCTAGTGAATTGCAATGAATCCGCGCTCTACATTTATGGTTTATTTAAATTGTTTTTCTCTTAGTAGCTTCCTACTCAAGGAACCTTTATAAAATGAGAGTCGATATGGCCTAAGCGGGCAGTGAGACAGTTAATCGAGCATTCTGAACGAGCTATCGAGTGCAACAGAACTCTGGCACAGGATGTGACTACCATGAACTCGAAGTACAATGAGTGACATTGAGCCATCTTTGTTGGTGAACACATGTGAGCATTTATTTTTTCCTTTTCGACTTACTGTGATTATATTTATATAGATGTGGGAGGATCGGAATTTTTGAGCATTTCTCCTCTTCCTACGATCCGAAGGGATTCGAATATTTCGTCGAGCGATATGGCGTTGGAAGAGCTTCCTGTGCCGACGGAATTCGCTGATTCAAGACGTCCGAGCACTTCAAAAAATTCAACGTAAGTGGAGGTTATATTAAGAATGTTTGAAGAGGCAAAAAATGAATATTTCTTAACAGTTAAAAATATCTTTCTTAGATACACTTCATACATGATACATTCATCGTCTGGTCATTTTTTTGCTGAATGGTAAAATGAATAAAAATATTTCCTTTAGATACACATGTGCTCTTTGTTACGAAATGGGATCCATAGCACAACGATGATGTAAAAATGAATTTAGAAGCCTAGTCCTTTGTATAATAATTTGCTTTATTGGATTTCGTCGCCCAGTTGAATGTGTTAGGCCAGAAAACCTTGCACATGCATGTTTTCTCAGGTTTTGTGAATAATGCCCTTGTGTACCTGAAGAGTCTGGAAGGAATGGGAGATTATAGGTTTTGGTGGTGGTTTCAGGGTTGTTCCTGATGATGGTTCCGACAAAATTCAAGTTGTTGTTAACATCGAGCATAAATCTGAGGATACGGATCCAGAATGTCAGTTGACCCCGGATGATGATGATAACCAAGGTATTTTGTCTGGATTAAAACTGGCCCAAGAACTAGCCAACATTTGTCATATCGACTCTTCTGAAACCTCAGACGAAAGCCCCGAAGGGACGAAAGAACTTGACAAAAAAGACATACCGAGAGGTTTCAGGATCTCGAAAAAGTCGAGACAGAGTATTAAGTTTAAGACGGGCTCGTACGAGACGGTTGATGCAACGAACTTGATATCGACGAGCCCGGATGAAGAAGACGACGATGATTTCAACCGCGAACTCGGATTAGCGGTCACCAAACGGTGTAGCATCGCTCATTTTATCGAAGGTAACGACATCGCTCGAAGGTCGATCAAGTGTAGGCATAAGAAACTGCAATCACTCGATGATCTCGACCTCTGCGACTCGTCCAAAAACGACGATTCCGAAATCTTTATGAAAGTACCCACCATTCAAATTTCGCATTCAGATAACGATTCGCCTCAACATGAAAAATGCGATCCGAAACCGACGTCCTTTTTAGACGTCGTCCAGTTTCGCATTCAAGGATCCAACAGCAACTTGAGGGGAAGCACCGACGGGATGTATTTGACTGAATTTCAAGACAAACATCGTAAAAGCCTTGCCCTTTCTGAAACTGATGACGAGGAACTTGTGAGGTAATCCTCTCCCCATTGCCTGCCTCATTTTCTTTTCTACTTCGAGAACATCCTGTAAAACAGTGGTTCCCAAACTGGGGGGCGTGTGCAGGCTCAAGATTTTTTCCTTTTCCAAATGTCCCCCAAAAATTTCTTTTTCTTTTGTCAAACTCATCTTTTTGTTCATAAAATTCCAAAATGACAAAATCCAATTATGCATTCGTCAAAAACCTCAAAATGAACATATTTTATGGCTATTTTACATCAAAATCCTTAAAATCAACATTTGTAAAGCCTAATTTTCGTCCAAAATCCTTAAAATCGAGGTTTTAGGAGCCATTTTTTGTCAAAAAACTTCAAAATCAACATTTATAAAGCCAAATTTTTGTTTAAAAAACCCTCAAAATCAACATTTATAAAGCCAAATTTTTGTTTAAAAAACCCTTAAAATCAACTAGATACAAATAAACAATCAATCAACATCAGAGACAATTTTTCGTCAAAAACCTCAAAATCCTGGTTTTAAGTTACAATTTTTTTTTTGTCAAAAACCTCAGAATCAACATTTATAAAGCCAAATTTTCGTTAAAAAATCAACCTCAAAATCAACTATTAAGAGGCAACTTTTCGTCAAAAACCTCAAAAACATGGTTTTAAGAGCCAATTTTTTGTCAAAAACCTCAAAATCATGGTTTTAAGAGACAATTTTTAAGCCAAATTTTCGTTTAAAAAAAACCTTGAAATCAACTTTAAAGAGACAATTTTTCGTCACAAAACCTCAAAAGAAAGATTTTTAGAGTAAATTTTTCGTCAAAAAACCTTAAAATCAAGGTTTTAAGAGCCATTTTTTTATTTATTTTTTTTTATTTTTTAAAAACCTCAAAATCGAGGTTTTTAAGAGATAAATTTTCGTTTAAAAAACCTCAAAATCAACTTTAAAGTGACAATTTTTCGTCAAAAACCTCAAAATCATGGTTTTAAGAGTCAAAAAAACATCAAAAGCAAGGTTTTTAGAATCAATTTTTCTTCAAAAACCTCAAAGTTAACATTCAAAACTTTTTTTTTGCACAAGGTTTATAATTTGTTTAAAAGGGGGCGCACTGTGAAAAAGTTTGGGAACCTCTGCTGTAAAACAAGGAAAAAAAGTATAAAATCCAGGAAGTTCTCTTTTCTGTCGCATTTTTTATCTTCTATTATTATTTCCATTTATGTCTAATTTATTAAATTGTATGAATGCCTAATCAATGTACCTAATTAACAGAAAAATTGAATTTTAATTTATGTTGTTCATTTATTTTTTTCTATTTTTGTATTTTGTTGTCGCTGTTGTTTTAACGTTGTTATTTTATTTATAATTGCACATTTGTTGTTGGTCCTAGTTTTGTACTATCAATCCACTTTGGCTTAATGAAAATTAGTTAAATCCTAAGTTGCCATGGAGACTACTTGTTTCTTGATAAACACCCACAATACATCCCGACCATCCCCAACCATCCTTAAACACCTCCTAACCTAAACTATCTACAAGGTTAGGTACAGTAGGAAGAATTTTTTTTTTTTTTTTTTTTGCACAAATTGGTGCTATTTTATTGAAGAAGTTTTGAGGAAAAGTTTCGGGGTGTGTAGAGAAAGTATGGGGTTGTTTGAGTGTGGTTTGGGATGTTGATAGTGTTTGGGGTGGGGAAAGTAAAAAGCTTTCCAATGGGGACGTTTCAGTGGATTCCTTGTTTCTCAAGGGAAAAAAGAGGTGTTATCTCGAAAACTATTAATCCCAGGAAGCCCCTTTAAGTCTCAAATCCTTTGGAATTGAATTCTCTACATTCTACACCGTTCATTTTAGATATTTTCACCAAAATTCGATCAAAAACAACAAATTCCATAGACTATTCGAAATCACACATTTTCAGAGGGCCCGATTAGTCCAATGAATAGTTTGCCTACATAAAAGTTAAAGAATTTAACTTTCTTACCTTTGTTCTTTGCATGTTTTTTTAAATTTACAATTTCAAATCCACTTTAAATCCAGCATGAACACAATTAGAGCTTTTTTTTATTGTTTCTTATTTATTTAAAATAAAAAAAAATTAAGCACTCATTTAAATTATAGATTTCACGGCTTCGCTAGTAGAGGTTCGCTCCAGAGCCAAACGCAGCCGCCGCAAGTAATTGTAGATCCGCCTTCACCAACGGGCGAAGATTCACCTTCTAGACGATTTAGCTATGACTGTTGTAGAAAGTGTAAGACTTTTTTTAGTTTTTTGATTTTCTAAGATTATTTTCTCGATTAGTATCAGCGGCTTCGCCATGCTCATTGGTCAAATCGGAAGCTTCGGACTCAAGAGCTGTCCCCGAAAAAAGGCTCCCTATTATAAATCCGCTCGTTAGGTTACCAATGTGGCCAAGTATGTCAATTTAAGTCTAAAATCGAGTCTAAATTTTCTTTCAAGATGTGAGCGGGTCAGGACTTGTCGGGAAAGTTTTGCTGGCTAATGCTGATGCTTTGTGTGCCGCTGCAGTTCCGCTGATGGATCCACATGAGACTCTTCTGTAAGTAAATGGCTTTACTTTTAGATTCAAAATTCTTATTTGTCATTTTAGGGAAGGCTTTAGAGAAAAATGCGTTATGAATAATTATTTCGGTATTGGCATTGATGCCAAAATAAGTCTCGATTTTCATCAAAAAAGGGAGGAACATCCTGAAAAATGTCGGTCTAGAGCTAAAAATTATATGTGGTATGGAGTTTTAGGAAGTAGAGAATGGCTCCAGGTAATGATTTTTGTTTAATATTTTATGTTTTTTAACTTTTTATGTTTAGAAAACGTACAAAAATTTGGAACAAAGAGTTCAACTTGAATGTGATGGACAACGTATTCCTTTGCCTTCACTTCAAGGCATTGTTATATTGAATATACCAAGGTATACAATTTTTTATGAATTTTTGTTGATTTTTGTTTTTAGTTTTATGGGTGGGACGAATTTTTGGGGTGGGACGAAAGAAGGTGAAGTTTTTTTGGCGCCGAGTGTGGATGATCAGGTTTTGGAAGTTGTCGCTGTTTTTGGGTCTGTTCAGATGGCTGCTTCTCGGCTTATCAATCTTCAGCATCATAGGATCGCTCAATGTCATACGGTTCAGATCAACATTACTGGAGATGAAGGTGTTCCGATTCAAGTGGATGGTGAAGCGTGGATTCAGCCTCCTGGGATGATTAGGATTATACATAAAAACAAAATGAGGATGCTATGTCGTAATAGGGTAAGAATTATTTTCATCACGTTAATTGCAGTACAATCATTGACGGCGTTCTAGTCCATTTTTGAAGCATAAGGAGTGGTCAGAGCAATTTTACGCTAAATTACTTTTGTAGCCCTTTAAAAGGGCTTTCCAACGGTGATTCTACATCAATAAATAGTTGACACATGGGAGGCGTGGCACTTGAAGTCAAAATACGAATTTTTCAAAATCGACAAACAGGCTATTAATTTTTATGTAAAATTGCACGAGGAATCTAGTCCAGTCAATCTAAGCCTGGGGGTTAAAAGTAATTTTGTTATCTACGGAAATTTGTAGGGTAGGTCCCCTGATTAACCACAAAAAAGTCCCTACCGAAACCCGTGAGGAAAAAGCGTCCAGAGCCTTTTTAAGGTTTTCTGCAATATCTCGAAAACCGTTTGTCGTAGTGAAATAATTATAGTACAAAATTAAAGATAATTGAATTTGCTATAATTTTGAGCTAATATGATTTTTTCATAGTACTAAACGTTTCTGAGATACGAGGTTGCAAAAAAACCGGGGTTTTCTATTTTGACCTCTAAAGGACAGAAGACGTCATCTAATCAAGAAAGTGTACTTAATAAAAGTTGTAGAGAATTCAATTAACTTTGAAAAGCAACTCTCAAAAAGCAATTAACGATCAATAGGCAGGGGTGGGGGTAAATTTCAAAAAATTTAAAAACAAATTTCATTCAAAATTTGAAATTTCAAAAAAAATTTATAAAACAAAATTAAAGCCTATAAAATTTGCTGCAAATTTGATTTAATAAGATTTTTTTTAAGACCAACCGTTCCTGAGCTATGAGGCGACAAAAAAGCGGGGTTTTTGAGTTTTTCCTATGAAAAAAGTCAGATTTTAGAAAAGTCGGAAAAAATCAAGGAAGGGGATATCGTATCAAAAAAGTGTACTAAGTAAACGTTGTAGAGAATTAAATTTCCATTTAAAATCAACTATTGAGAAGCAATTAAAAAATCATCAAAAAACCGCTTTAGGAACTAAGTAAACTACCCCAGGAAAAATTTTCTCGTCAAAAACATTATATTCGTACTCAGCACCCCAAAAAACCTATAGATATTAAATTTTATCAAGGAATCACTAAGGGAATTTTAATTTTGATAAAATTAAATATCTACAAGTTTTTTTGGGTGCTGAGTACAAATATAATGTTGTTTTTGACGAAAAAAATTTTCCTGGGGTAGTTTACTTAGTTTCAAAAGCGGTTTTTCAGCGATAACTCGGAAAATATTGGTCCTAGAATTTTTTTTAAATTGATGTCATCGGATTCCTTGTGCAATTTTACATAGAAATCAATGTCCTGTTTGTCGATTTTGAAAAATTCTTATTTTGACTTCATTGAAAGAAACGCTCGGACAATTTTTTGATGTAAAATCACCAAAAAAATTGTTGGCCTGATCTGCGACCCTCTCACCATGACCTCCCCTTGTAAGTGACATTTGTAGCCCTTTTAAGGAGCTTTCTAACGATATAAGTATTGACCAAATCGGACCAATTTTGTGGAAGTTGTGGTCTTTCTAACTTTTGGTTGTGAAATCATGCACATCCCTTTGTTTTATCCTAAATTTTCATTTCCTGATTTGGTTTCAGGCTTTAGAAACAAGTTTGCGATCATGGCAAGAGAAGCAGAAACAAAGTAGCAAACTTCGACCATCAATTTCGCATTCATTATCCCAAAGCGAGATGCAAATCTTAATCTCTTTTATCGAAGCAACAACCACCCTTGTCAAGTAAGCCTTCAATATTCCTTCAATATTCCTTCAATACCTAAAATTTGTCTAGATGTGTAAAACTGTTGATAATTCGTCACCCATCGATTGAAGCCGAAATCTACGATCTGGCCGACAGGACCGCTTCCAATTTGGAAAAGGTTCATCCCAGCGGAAAAATACAACAAGGAGTAAGAATCATTTTGGAAAACCAAAACTTTAACTTTTTTTAGCCCGAATTACGATTGCTTCTCACATCTTTGGTATCGAGTGCTAGAGAATTACATGAAGAAGCATGCCAGTTGCTGAAAGAAAAAGGGCACAGCTTGGTAATTATTGAATAATTTAAGAAAAAATTAATTAATCTTTTTATAGCAATTGTCTTCAGAGCTTGAGTCCCAACTTAGCATGGCGTTGACCACAATGGAAAGCGAACTTCGGAAATGTCATGTCTCCGAAAGTGGTCAAGCTCTTGTTTATTTACAGCAGCTTTCAGATCAAGTAAAAAATCTGAAAAAATTTCCTTTTTTGGTTTTAATTTTTGCTTTTAGGAGAGAAAAAGCAAAAGTAAGCTGTCATGGTTGAAATTTCGAAGAGATAAAATGGATAAAGGAGATGCAAAAGGGATTTCTCGAGAAGTCAGCTCTTGGGGAGTTCACGAGGTATTTTTTATGAATTTTTTTTCTTTTTTTCGTTTAGCCACGAATCTCAGGGTTAGAAAGAAAAGAGAGAGAAATATGGAAGTTTTTAGTTTCAGCCCTCTTCTCCCTCAATGTCGTCAATTTGAGAGTTACCTTCTAGCCGTGTCTTCAGGGTTTTTGTCTAAGGTACATCGGTCCCAATGTTTTAGAGTCCTGGAATGCCAAACAAGTTGTGTTTCTGTGTAGGTTTGAGGACCTAAGATGAAAACCCCTTTATAGTCCACAGGATTGAAAGAATGGTGCTGGAATCTATTGAGAAAGAAGGGGGGACCCTTCTTCACTTTTTTCACCTAAAAATTTAATTTTAATTTTTTTTCATCCAAAATAAGGTTTTTAACTATTTTTAGGGTAAGAAACACGAATCTGAAGTCAGTGTTTGGATACAAAAATATTTTTTTCGACCTCCCCAAAGGGGGGACCCTTTTCCACTTTTTTTTACCCAAAAATTTTCATTTTTGTTTTTGTCCAAAATGTGGTTTTTAACTATTTTTAGGGTAAGAAACACGAATCTGAAGTCAGTTTTTGGATATGAAAATATTTTTTTCGACCTCACCAAAGGGGGGACCCTTCTCAACTTTTTTTGACCCGAAAATTTTCATTTTTTGTTTTGTCCAAAATGTGGTTTTTAACAATTTTTTGGGTAAGAAACACGAATTTGAAGTCAGTTTTTGGATATGAAAATATTTTTTTCGACCTCTCCAAACCCCGGACCCTTCACTTTTATGACTCAAAAATTTTCCTTTCGTCCAAAATTTGGTTTTTAACTATTTTTAGGGTAAGAAACACGAATCTGAAGTCAGTTTTTGGATACAACAATATTTTTTTCGACCTCCCCTAAGGGGGGACCCTTTTCCACTTTTTTTGACCCAAAAATTTTCATTTTTGTTTTTGTCCAAAATGTGTTTTTTCACTATTTTTAGGGTGAAAAAGATAAATCTGAAGTCAGTTTTGGGATATGAAAATATTTTTTTGATCTCACCAAAGGGGGGACCCTTCTTCACTTTTTTCACCCAAAAATTTTCATTTTTTTTTCATCTAAAATGTGGTTTTTGACAACTCTAAAGCTAAAAAAATGTAAATATCAGTGCCATTCTTTCAATCTATCGACCGTATCCATGCCCTTTACTAAAGTAAAATA